>JAVQJL010017282.1:0-46221 GCA_036024295.1 Nannoperca obscura | reverse complement strand
GTGTGTGTGTGTGTGTGTGTGTGTGTGTGTGTGTGTGTGTGTGTGTGTGTGTGTGTGTGTGTGTGTGTGTGTGTGTGTGTGTGTGTGTGTGTGTGTGTGACAGAGAGAGAGAGAGAATGGGTGCAGGGAGGTTAAATGCTATGTGTAATATATCTAATATCTATCTGATAATATCTGTAATCTATCAACATTTACACACTAGTACCGGAACGATTAAACGATGAATTGTGAAATCAATCAACAGAATTATTTGACTATTTTGATAATTGTTTATCATTTTCAAACATAAAGCCCCAAAACGGCCACGTCTCAGCTTCTCAAATGTCAGGATTTGCTGCTTTTCTGTGATTTTATCACTGTAAATGTTTGTTAACCAAACAAGCAGTTTGACTGTGGTTGCAATCACTGCTACAGAAGTTGAGAAATTAATCTTAACGCCAAAAGAGAGGGTCTACCAGTTGTGTGAGTTTCAAAGCAACACGAGAGAACTAAAGCAGCTCCAAAGAGGGCATATTATCTGCACCCAAGGTGCTCTTGTAGTGACCAAAACAAAGGTAGCACTCTGAAAAGTCATGTCATCATACCACATGCAACGAGGAGGAAGAGCAACTATTCAGCAGGATACATTTTTACAGTTTGCAAATACTGCTAACTGGGAATACATGGCACAAAACCTTTATGGCCCAACTTTTCAACAGTTGTTGTTATGCTGATTTTGGTACTTTAAAGTAATTTTTTATCGTTTACATATTTTTTCCAACAGTCTTTTTATTCCTTCCAGCGTCTGCTGTTGCCAGAAACTCACAAGAGCTTTAAAAGAACAACTCCCTCCTCCTGTTTTGTGCTGGGCTGCAAAAATCACCCCGATGGCACACAGTGTAAAATGCATCACGAGGTAGTTGATCTTTTTGCTTATGATAATAATACTTGTCAAATTGATGTAGTCATTATTTGTTGATGTTGACATGCACCACATTCAGCTTTAGAGCGAATAAGAGATTGAAAGTTCAGTGCCTACTTTACATTCTTGCATAACTTTTATTACTCATCTCCATCATCGCTGCTGAAACATGGTCGGAAATTGTTGAGTGATTGACATTGGAATTTAATGCTTAAACAATCACATCACACATACATGAATGCTGATTCATAAATATTTTTTCTATAATATTTTTTAGTTTATAATAGCATTTAGCATTCCTCATCTTCCCATACACGCTTCTCATTATGAGACGTGTACCACAGCGCCATGCGTGTCTTCAAGTATAAAGTACGGGTCATGTAAACTTTTAGTGTTTTGTCTAATGCTCTCATCCATCTATCCCACCATTACTTTCCCCTTTTAATTGCCTAAAACACTTCAACCACTAAACCCTCAACCTGTTCACATTAGATGAGCTCTGTTTGTGCTCTGATAACCTCTCAGGCGGCTTCTCAACAGGAAGGCTGATGAGAGGGTATATTAAGGCTGTTAAACAGTTGAGGAGGGCTGGGGGCTTCTGGGAGCCCAAAGAGACAAGAACCTTTATTGGAAATGTAATTTTTGTTTGTCTGCAATTACCTCCCCGCTCATTTGTTTTACAGACGCTGTTGTTATAGCGAGGAGTGAGTACGGTGGAGTCTCCCTAGGATTGCTCTTCTGAGAGGCTGCAGTTTATTACAAATGGGAAAGCTTTCATTGCAGATTGCCCCAGCGCTGCGTAGAGGTACGTGACCCATCTCAGGCGCACTCGGGTCGGCTCAGTAGGGTTGAATCTACTCACAAAGCGCACAGGCAAGAAGTTAATCGTGTGCGTTTGTGGATATACAGTATATGCGTATTGTGTTGTGTAACTGAGCGTGGGTTAGATGGCATGAAATGATTGTCTAAAAAGTCTGTTTGTATAGCGCACTATGAAATATGATGCACTGCCCATAAGTGGCCAAAAAATAAACAACCTACTTTAAATGTGAACAATAAATGATTAAATAATTAATAACTATTGTATCTTTATGTTGGCACACTAGGCTCCCCACAGACACTTGACCTCCTTACAGTACTCCTCCTTCAGTAGAATTCATCATCATATAATCATACTATCATATTTAGGATTTGAAAAACAAAAACAAATAAAAGGCTGATTTAAAAAATGGTTATAGACATAAAAAAGAATGTAAAAAAGCAAGTACGTGGTTCTGGTTTTTCCTTTTGTGCCACTATATACATATTATCCAGCTAGTAACAGCTAATCACTTTATCATCAGTGAAAATGTCTTTAATGGGGTCACTGCCCCCTGACCTCCACCCTTCTAAAAGAACAGGCCAGTTGTAGTTATTAGTCCCACACTGGGAGGCACCATTATCGCTCCTAGGATGACGGTGGGTTGGGGCAGCTGGAGGAGTCGAGGAGGGGTCTGGGGAGTAGGTAATTTGATTGGTGCAAAATTAGGGACTCGTCTTATGGGAGAGTTCCTGGTGGGTCATTTTAGCTTCGCATCCTCCATATTTCTCAGCTTGATTAAAAATTGATCGGCAACGGCAATGTGAATATATTATTGGGGCCATTATTCACCCCTGACAGATAATTGGATGGTACACACAACTCTATTTTCTTTGGGGGCAATGCCATCACTTGTGTGTGTGTGTGAGGGAGAGAAAAGAAGATGGAAGCTGAGTGAAGAAGAGAGTGAGTGAGTACTGGCTGGATAGATGGGTTTAGCTGAAGCCTTTTTTCCCCCCTTTTTTTATTGTAAGTCAATAAATCACTCCCTCTCCTCTTCTTTCAAGCCATCCCTCCATCCCATTCCAACCCCACTGTCACTGTCTATGGCCGTATATGATGAATATGTTATTGAAACATCATGCAAAGCATATAATCATTTTTCTGGTAATCATTCATAACCTATTCTCATAAGAGAATGGCCACGAAATACATTGTTAGATAAAACCAACATGGATTTGGATTTGCTTTTTAGTTCGTGCTTATGCTCCGTCTCAAATTCACTTATTACCAAAGATTGTATTTTGCTCTAAAAAGCACTAGAGCTGTAGAAAATGTCTGTGAATAAGCCAGTCTGATAGCAGTTAGCTAGCATAGCTGCAGGCACAGATGAATATTGGAATGAGCAAAATGCAATGTGCGCTTGGTGGCTAATGCTATTTGCTATTCGCCCAAGGCTTAGCTTGCTGCCATTTTTCACGCCTTCTTAATGTCTTAAACTGCGTGAAGAAAGAAATGGTTTGCACAACATGGTATGAACCAATGCACAGTTGTTTGTGGGTCTGCAAGTATAACATAGGTTATGCTGTCAGCAGTGTGTGGCCTATGAGGCTATTTTGACATTTTGCATTATTGTTTTCTTTGCAAGCCACATTTAGTCTCAGCTCAATAAAGTAGTGTTTAAAAATGCTGCTCCTGAATGTAATTGTCTGCTCAGCTACTGTGCTAGTTACGCAGCTCTTCTCATTTTTATCCTAAACAAGCTACTGGTTCTAATGTTGGAAACCTAAAACTAATAGAAGCATTTTGCTCCACTGGGAGCTTTGAATTGCAAAAATAGTAAATGTAGAATGAGGAGCTGGGTATAAGCTCAATCCTTTTATGTTACGTCAGCGTGCAATAGGCAGGAGCAAAGTGGACAGATATTTTAGTGAAAATGTTTTGAAATATTTCTCTTTTTGAAAGCTTCAGATGCTTCACCAGTTTGTGAGGAATGCTAACAATTATTAACACGGACGCTTACAAATAATAACAAAAGTTAATTGGTCATTGGCAATCTTCAGTGAAGCTTTATTAGAACAGATCTGGGTCAATTGCTCTAGGAGCAGGGCAGGAAAAGCAGGGCCTGTTTCAACATCACAGTATTTAATTGGTGGAAAATATAAATCCCTGTGTGCCTGGGTTTCTGATGCCAAGAGGAAAAATAATAGCAGAGCAATCTAGAACGAGATAGAATGAAAAGATCCTGTAGGTAAGTTGGCAGTGTTGATTGTTCCTCATGTCTGACACCACACAAGTCCTGACTGGCAGCTCTAGCCATTTACCCTAAGTAAATCTTTCTCTACAGAGGCAGTTATACCAACCCCCTCCCCATGTACAAATCAAATTAGTAGCTATGATCTCACTGATGGAAAGGCCTCTCAGGAAATGACATGTGTCTGTAACATTATTTGCAGCCATGCCAGCTCCCACATTATCCATCCAGTGCCGTTCAGTTAACTTCCCATTCTCCCTCTTTTCCTTTCTCATTCTGACTTTCCTTTTTATTCTCTTCCTCACTTTCCTTCTCTTTGTCCGTCTTATCGCTCTTTCTCTCTCTCTCTCTCTCTCTCTTCTACATGGCTCATTCATTTCTCCTCCCCCTCTCCTCTCATAACTTTAATGTAATGGCACTTCTCCAGCATCGCTCCCTAATTCTCCTTCTCTCTCTCTCTTTCTCTCTCTCTCTCCTTGTGGCGGGGGGGGGGGGACACACTGCTTTCCCCTCAAAAATACGATTATCCTGAGTGGAAATTACCGGCGGAGATTAATAACGACATTAGGCAGTAATGATGCTGCACCGAATGAAATATTTATTAAAGATCCCTCTGCTAGCAATTAGCGCGGCATGTAATCGTTCAGCACAAGAAATCAAGATGATTGTGCCGCAGTCCCCCGTCCCCTTATCGCTCTCTCCTCAGACCCCCCCCCCCCTTCCCACACAGTTGAAAACAACCCCCTGTATATCCTCGACTCGCGCAACGCATTCCCCCCATCCCTTGCTACCATCACTAGCTACCATCACTACAAACATTTGCAGCCTCTTCCATGACAACCGCAGCTTTGGGAGGTCTGTGTGTGTGTGTGTGTGTGTGTGTTGAGGGGTGGTAGTGATGGTGGTCCTGGGCATCCAATCTTAATTACAGGAACTCTGCCTTAAGCTGGGGAGAACACTCCACCAGGCAATTACACGATTGTCAGGGATGCAGACTTCAGGAGTTGTCGTCGATCGGCTCAGGAGGACGCTCAAGTCAGACTACAGACACGTCAAAGAGTGCCGGCGTTTCATCGTCGTTCCAAATTCCTGCCAAGTTGTGCAGGGCACGAGCGAAGTGAGAGAAAACCTTATTATTGGATGCCTGTCCTGCGTCTCAGGGTCCACTCACTTCCAATGCCTAAAGGGACAGGTTATCACAAGTTACATAGAAGTTTTCTAACCCAGAGCTTTCACTCGCATAACTTCTTGAAAAACTTTTTGAAGATGTACAATGTACAGAATGATTCCCTTTACATTTTATACTTCCCAGAGGCGGTAAAATCATGCACCGAATCATTTCAGGGGTGGCCTGCCCTTGAGGACGCGTGACCTTGTTTGTGTGCACACAAGCATGACCTCATTTTCAAGTCATCACCTGAGAAGGACAATGGAGAGAAGGAGGCGTGAAGGGGATGATGAGGAGGGAGAGGAAAGGCGGGATGGAGGGAGAGGGGGAACGTTGTTGTTACAGAAAGGGTCAGAGGTCAGATAATCAAAAGTGTCCGTTTATTGGCTACATCATCAAACCTCAAGGAGCTCATCAATGCAGCCAGTGAGGCGTGTGGCTCCGCTAATCAGCATCCAAACCAGTGTTTAGCCATGCCGATGCCATCCTCACACTGACAAGAAAGAGACAGAATGAGTGAAAGAAAGACATGGGGGGGTGGGGTGGGTGGAGGCAGGAATCGGAGAGTGGGCTAATGTAATAGTAGTTCACTTCACAAACCCTGACAAAGGGTGGCGGGGAGAGACGGATCAATTTGCAATATCGTGGGCTGCGGCCCTGGCAACAAAGGCAGGACATGAAAGCAAGCACATTAAGTGATGCTCTTGTATGAACTCTGGCAATCAATAAACATCAGGGGCAGAAGGGAACGGGGTGTGTGTGTGTGTGTGTGGAAGTAAAGGAGAACAGAAGGAAGGATCGACAAGGGAAAGAAGGGATGAGAGTTCTTTGTTTGACAAACTTTGTCACTGTTCTTCACTCATATTGTTAATTAGATAGTTATCTTTAGCCCTTTGATAGATTAGATAAGCCGTTAATTAATCTTTGAATCTAATTAACTGTCTTGCTATTAATAGCTTTGGCCACATTATTGTACCTTTTGACTATCAAAACACTTAATGAGGATTCTCAGTTCAGGCGTGAAGCGCCGTGGTTTCTTTGGCCATTGATAATTTTGAAAAGTTTTGTCACGAAGAAAAAGACTGTAATGGTTCATATTCCGTAGTGTGAATTGTTTACATGTCATTTAGCATTTTGTAAAAATCTAAATTAGTTAATGTGACTTTTCAGTTCCTCATGAATGTCTTTGAATGAAATTCACAGTAGTTATTAACAGTGAATACCAAAGTATGTAGTATTTATCCTCAGCAGAGGGTAAAGGAATACACGCATCGTCAGTCGTCCTCCCAACATAATTTACTACCCAGTGTGTTTATTTCCTTTTTTCTTTGTTTAGTATTGACTTTAGCTTGCACACTTAAGATATATTTCTAGTTGCCATGTGGAGACACTATTTCCTAAAACCTCTCTACAGAAGTAATTTCCCTTTGGGACAATAAAATCTATCTTGACCTTGATCTTAAGAATGTGGGTGATATGTGGGGAGCTGACGGAGAAGAGGACAAGGAGGACGTGTCAATGTCCTCAGTCTTATTCAGGTGAATCAACAGAAAGCCACAGAAAGCTTTATTTATAGAAAGGTCTTACAACCATATTTAATCTTTCCTGATGACATATTCAGAAAATGATGACATGGTGTCTTTTATTAAACCTCTGTGTGCTTTACAGTGAATACAGGACAATTTATTTGGGAAGATGGGTGGTCTATGTATGTGCTGAGAATGGAGAGGAAAACTATCTTCAGCTTTTTATAAACTTATGAGTGAATCAAATGTCGACACAAATGTATATTGTAATTTCATTAAAGACAGGATGATGTGCAGTATCTCACGGCTACTGTAATCATTCATACAGTATATTTGCATGATTATCAGAACCATGTTCAAAAGACATTTAAAGTTAAAACTGAAGTTAATTTGTGATTTATGTAAAAGTGCAAAAGACTACTGCAAGAGTGCACTCAGCTTTACTCAGTCTCACATCTGTGCACAATGTAAAACAACACTAGTGCTACTTTAAAGAGTAATCTATTTACCTGTGTAAAGAATGTCAACATTACACGTAACGTGCTTTCAGACCTGCTGATAAAGATGAAGTGAGTAAAGAAGGCTTGGAGGGCAAAGTGAAAAGACAGAAGGGCAGTATTAGTAAGTTAACTTGTTACTTTACGCAAGTGGATTTTTAAAATAACACTTGGTTCTTAATATGAAAGGTTTTGAGTGTTTTCTCATTTATATTTTCTTTGAGTGGAATCGAACTTAAAATTCATTCAGTGCCTTTGTGGAGGCTTTTAGGGAAGAGAGAGAAATACAGTGACTCTCATTTCCCCACTTCCACCTGCAGACTGTCATGTCTTCTCCAGTGGACCACTTTGTGTGTGTGTGTGTGTGTGGCTGTGTGTGTGTGTGTGTGTGTGGGGCACGGGACCGGGGACTGAGACATTGTGTTAGTGTGACAGAAGCCTTTGCCCACTCTTTGATGCCCCCTCCAGAGCTTTCCAGCATTCTCTACTAAAGGCCTAGCTATTCCACAGCACACACACACACACACACACACACACACACACACACACACACAGCATCTCCCCGCTGGGACCTGGGAGCTTCATTTGCATTATGATGGCAGGCAGATTAAGTACATTCCACTGCACACTAAAGGGACTCAGAATAACACATACACACAATACACACACACACGCACACACTTGTCTTTGGGCCAGTAAGGCAGGCTTCGAACAAAACTGGTGCCCAGTTCAGGGTACCAATCCCATTACTTGCCCCGTCCTCGGTTGCCCCCTCCCTCTCAAGAGAACAAAGGACGGAGACATCGAAAGGATCTAAACCTCACAGAATCAGGGCGGGAGGAGGACGAGAAGAGCTGAGAGATGGGAGGAGAGAGGAAAAAGATGAGAGGAAGGGAGGGTGTCAGGGTGGGGCTGCTGTTGGAGAAATAACTCTGACAGGCAGCTAGAGGGACTAAGCTCATTTAGATAAATCGACATCCCCAGCTGAGATAAAGCCAATGATGATTTGTACTGTATCTTCGGGGGATAAAAGCCATTCTATTGGATTTCATAGGGCCCCGGTGTCCTGGGATTTCACAGGCCCCGGCACAGAGCGATTGTGTGGGTCTCAGAATGCAGGGACTGGCCGCTGGAGAGGGGAGGGAAGGGTGACTCCTGCTAGGAGAGGGGAGAAAATTCCCATCATTACTGGGAAATGTCAAACACAACACACAAGGAGGTGGTGGAGGGACTGTGAGGGGTGATGCCAGGGTCTTTCTGTCTTTTCCTCTTCCTTCCTAGCCCTCTCTCAGGGCAACAAGACTCGCTGAGTAATCTGCTGTAGAAGTGGTGTTGAGTGAACATTCAGCCAAGTACTTTAAGCATTAATGAAAGTTTTTCTTTAAATAAATCAGCATTGTAGTAATTGTAAACCTTACGAGAGGTAGGAAGTTCCCTACTTGCCCGATCCTCTTAGCGCTTCTGTATTTTGAATACATTGTAACTTAAGCTATAGCGGAGGGAGATCTCTTAGCGGCTACTTGGAGACACAAAAGGCTTTATTCAACAAGACCTGTAGACAGACTTTGATATTTAGTTTAACACTTGAAAACTCAGCTAATCTGCATCACCAGGACTGTAGAGTTGTGGTTGGATCATATTTGAGTTACAGTGGCCTGGCAACATTAGCAAACAACAAAAGCAAAAGCTCAGATAAAACACAAATTACAGAAACTCTCTCTTACAAAATAACCAAAATTGTTGTAACTTTGAAATGTTTATGTTCCTGTGGGACTCCATTGCTCAGAAGATGACTGAGGAGATCCTGTACATTTTACATACATTATTTCAAATGCTTGTCTCTGAGTCCAAACAAAAGAAAACACAGAAAGTAGGTCCCCAGGTTAGCTGTTATAGCTCAAATGAGCAAATCTTTGATCATCCCTAAACTCCATGTAATTTAATATGTTGGTGAATCCAGGCTTAGCTTCAAGTACCAGCAGGTGCATTCTGTAACAGCACCCACAGATGTAATTAGTGGATAATAAGCTAACATTATAGCAACGTGCACTTAGTTTTCCATGTAGGATGTGTTATTTATGAGGTAATAAAATAGTGTTTTGCTTTGGCTGAAAACGTCTTTGTAGATTAGAGATATTTAAAATGTAAGATTTGCCAAATTTAACTTAAATTAAAAATAAAATAAAACAGATTCCAGTTGAAGTAAAGTTAGTTGTTGAAATGGAAAGCTGTTGTTGGGAAACAAACCGATATATAAATGGGAATGTAATAATCAGAATTTTTTGCCTTCATTCAACCTCATGATACACGTTTTTTCTGAAAAGCTCCTCTGGGTCTATTTGGTTTGGATGGCAGCAGTGCTTTACTCATTAATAATAAAAGCAGCAGTGATCGTTCCCTACATTAAAAACTTCTACATTTAGATTTAGATCTTCCTTCCTCACCCTTCGTAGGCTCAGGTAAAGAGCTCTGGGACTGAAAAATTTAAGGGTCTGTAACCCCCCCCACCACCCCAAATTAAAAAGTAATTAATGTTTCTACCTTGAATGTACTCTACCGACCTCACTCCATCCTCACTGAAAATACAGTTGTGTGTGAAGTGGTCCCTTCACAATTCTGCATTTGACTCCACCTAGCTTAAAAAAAAAAAATCAACTCCATTGCATTAGGGCAATTAGACCATCTTGGCCTAAATAATAAACTTAAAACCCCACAGTCTATGTTCAATATTTCATCTTTTATTCAGGTGCTGTGAGTGCTTCTATAGTGAATACACTTTCTCCCTGCATGGCTCTGTAATGCAGGTATTTTTCTTGGGAGGCTTTTAGGGGGGTAGTTAGGTAAAAGCCATTGGAACGGCCCTCCCTTTGCCCATTCCTGGGGCTGAATAATGAATCTTTTACCTGCGTCCTGCTCAAGTTTCCCAAGCATATCCGGGTGGCCAAATGGGTAGGAGAGTTAATATTAAAGGTCAGTTTCTCTAAGCAGCAGACTGAAAACTGCAGGAGTGCTGTGAACCACCCAGTACGCCATTGTAATTTATAGTGAAGGCAAATAAACTCATATAATTCACATTTAAGTATGTTGGGGTTCAGTGACAGTGGCTCTAGAAAACATCACATGTATGTCTCTTTAGTTATGTCATGTTCTCCTGAACCAAGAGACCATCCAAACAAATTACTTCAGGTTTACTATGTACAAAAATGGCTAAACTTCAATCCAAATCCTGTATGCATCACTGTTTACAGGAAAATCACTCAAATATGTCTTTTTTTTTGTAAAACAGGTGAGCTAGTTTATTTACCTAACCTGGAAGCAGACTTGAGTGTGACCAAAGTAATCAGCAACACCTAAAGAAACTCCTTCAGCAGAAGATCAAGAGAGGAGGAGTTGTTCATTGTCCATTCATACAGTTTTAATGACAATTGATCTCTGGACGGGCTGTACAGAAGCACCACTAACAACCGTCTGCTTCGTGCCACAGATGTCGGAACGAATCTCAGAGATTATTAGTTTCAGTGCACGATGGTGACACTGTCATGTTTGACACTCACGATTAAACACTGAACCAGCAAAGTACTGCTTTGTTGTGGACAACCTCTCCTTTAATTTGAAGTGCAGGAAGTTCACAAGGAAAATTAATTGTATATACATAGCAAAAAAGTCAAAAAAAGGTATGTTTTGTTCCACTGCAGCGGGTCTGCATGCCCGCCTAAATGAAGTGTTGGTGGAGTTGTGCATGTGTGAGAACCATGAAGCGTGCACTTAGTAACTCATAAAGAGGAATTTGTTCTAGGTGTTTTAAAATGCATTACGTTAACAACGGAATTGAGACATTGACATCTCACTGGGCAAACTCACCTAACAAAAAAATCAACCAGCAGGTCAAGAAGCAAAGGAAAAGCCTTTTACAGGGACAGGGACCAAACTAACATGGAGTGGTAAGCGGGGTTAGCAGTAATTAGCACTGGTGGGTGCCCTGTTAAATTGAATTTAACGACAACACAGCAGTCTTACTGAGTGTGAACTAATCCCGGACTCTGGAGCATTATGGTTAATGGGCCCGAAAGAAAATGATGGCCTTTCAAAAGCAAAACCAATTAACAAAGAGTGGAGATGTCTATTGCTGAGCTTTCCAAATCTCATAAGAACTTCTGCCCTCGTATTATTATATAACTGGATTTCTCTTCATTTTGAATAATGAAGGAGGCAGGGAAGCATGACATAATATAGCTATCATAACTCTGAGTCCAATGAAAGAAAAGTGGAATATGTTTCACACAGCGGCAGTGGAAGCCAGACTGTAATGTTTTACTCCTGCAGACGTGCCACTGCTTCATTTTAGTCTGAGCGAGTTTATCTAAAAAACTGACTTGAAACCTCTCTTACATGTTATACATTATAGTTGGTAGCATCTACGACAAAGGTTTTGACATTTCTTTTTAAATAATTTCGCCCTGGACAAGTAAAGGTACCGAACAAACTAAACTTAGGTTTACATTCAGTGTTACTCACACAAACATGTTGCACGTGTCCTTGAGTGCATGCACTTTTTTCCTCATCAAACAATTGTAAAGTGGGTTCAAGTATTTCAAATTCAGAATTGTTTACATCCATAGTCACTAGTTTTCAGTGGAACAGTGTAAAACCATTGGCAGATATGTGTATCACGTAAATAAATAGATAAATAAACCAATAAACAAACACAATGATAAAGAAAACAAGGAAAAACAGCTCCATAGAGGAAGAGACAGAAGGGACAGATGGCACATCTTACCTCAGTGTATTCAGGTTTTTGGCCTACTTGGTACTCCAAGCAGACAAGGTATTATTTTCTGTTACTATTTGACTCTAAACTGATGTTTTGCTTAGTCTAAAAACCCCTCAAGGGCCTTTTGGAAGCCCTTCTCCCCCACTCAGTTGGAGAATACATTTTGAAGTAAACTCATGAATAGTAATGAAACACAACAGTACCTTTTGTTGTCGCCCAGTCAAGTTGCTTTTCCGATCTCGCCAAGACTTGGCCTCAATTCCCGATCTGTCCTGTGGTCCTCTCTCCCACCTGCTGTGCAGAGAAGCATGCTGGGATTGACAACACTATCTACACTAGCAGTGGAGAGTTTTAGTGTCTAATGATGGTCTAAATGTTGTTTCAGAAGCGTTTTCACCCTGATGAGAAGGCACAAATTAAAAACTTGTAGGTTTGGGTTATAAAATAGTGAAATCTACAAAATGTGTGATGGAAATTAAATGTTATATACATATTGGCTACAGTTTCAGTACAAAAGAACTGGTATTGCCTCGTGTCTACTACACTGGTCACGTTTACACCGAGGACATGCGCTCAGTCCAGCAATCCTTGGTGTATTTCGTGGTATCGAGGTCTGTCCCAGCCATATATCAACGTAATTAAAGGTTGGTGTAATGACGCAGGGCCTCAGCAGCATGATTTCTGTCTGATCGCCACGCTGCTTCATTAAGACCACTCAAGCTAACGAGCTGTGGCTGTAATAAAGTCCTCCCCCCGGTCTGCCGCAGTGATGAAGGAGCTACCCAAAGCAAGCTGAGCCAAGGCCCTAGATAGAATTAGCACTGGAAAGGCATCAGTTGAACTTACTTTGTGACTGCTGGTGGCCTGCTGATCGGGTGAAGCTGCTTGTTTTTATAAGACCGTTATAGTTTTTAGCATAAGTGAAACGAGCCAAACCCAAACCACCAGAGGATGGAAGGCATTTCAACTATTTTGTGCTTCTGGGTTCAATAGAAGTATTTTTGAAGAGGTTATTTTGTTTCTGTTGCTGTCACATATCAAAAAGACTTGAGTCATTGACGTAATGTGAAAGCCATTTTTCAAATCATGCCTATGCCTCATTTCTGAGAAGGCTTGACGTTGAATCAAGCAGTGTATCCTCATCTAACGTAGTCTATATTGTGCAACCACAGTATAAACTGTGAATTACAATTAGTTTACCTCATGGATGAGGTCAAACAGTCACCCATCAAAGCCAATTCAGCATTGTTCCAAAGATAATTGTTGTGATGTGATTATTCAAAGGCTGGATTGCTTTTTTCGGTTTTTTTACTGTAAAGTGCTTTTTAAAAATATCTTAACGCCCCTAAGCTTAACAGTTTGTTCACACCACCTATAAATCCATCCAACCGTCTTTCCATCTACCTGTTTTTAGATGCTTAGCTGGTTCGGTTTTTTTAAGCACAATAGCCCAGGCATCCTTTTTTCCCCAGCCACGTCCAGCTGTTCCTGGGGGATCCCGAGGCATTCCCACGTTGGCCGGAATATGTCAACCCCTTCAGCATGTTCTGGGTCTGCCCTAGGGTGTCCTTCTCGGTGGATGTGCCTGGACAACTTCCACAGTCTGGAAAGCATCTACTGGCATCTTATCGTGTGATTTTC
Source organism: Nannoperca obscura (assembly GCA_036024295.1). Classification (NCBI taxonomy): domain Eukaryota; kingdom Metazoa; phylum Chordata; class Actinopteri; order Centrarchiformes; family Percichthyidae; genus Nannoperca; species Nannoperca obscura. The sequence continues at coordinate 32,664 of JAVQJL010017282.1, read as the reverse complement.
TGTCAATGCTGCTGGGTAAGACCAAACAGGAGCAGGAAACCTTTCTAGAAATTAGGCCCCATTTTGCTGTGCAATTGTTTATGGTACCAGGAATACCGCATGGTACAGAATCTGTGGAAACATTGCAAGATAGCACCTGTTGAGGAGGAAAATGTTGTGGTAATGGTCATTTGGTCAACCTGTATTAAGTCATAATGAAATACAGCAATCTCAAAATACTCTTTCAACCATTGCTGCTAGAAGGTCATGATAACTGCAGCACTATACTTCTAAGTCACATACTGTGAAGAAAGTAATCACTTTACATTATATTACATCAAAACACATCACTTTTCCTCAGCACAGTGTATTTGCACCAGGAACGACTACAACGAGCTTTTCCAATTTGTTGCCGCAGCCTCTGATTTCCCCGGCTTTCTACTGGTTCATCGAAACGGTTGGCTGTGATTAGTCACACAATACGACATTAACCTGTAAATTAAAATTCCTCCATGCAATTTGATGGGTGATTTAATTCCAGCGTCGTGCCACCCCTCCCTCCCCTCGTACTCCTACCCGCCCTCCCTCTGCACATTTCTCCCTGTCCTCATCCTCCAGACATCTACCCACACACCCGCTTGTCTCTATCTTTCTCCATTCGCCGTGGGCTAATCCCATTATGAATTCTTTATATAGCCTTTTCCCTTAATGATCAGTGGGGCCTACTCCAATCCTGATTACTATTGTACACTTAGCACTACATAAAGCAGGGGATTAATATGCCCCGCTAGGATCGTTGCTATGGATCCACTCGCTGCCTTCCGAGGGATGTTGCTGCCTCTTCAATTGGCCATAAATCGCTCTCCCCAGTGGCTTCCCACGTACCAGACAAGGCATGGAAGAATAAGGGGTGAATCTCTCTCTCTCGTGGTCTCTCCCTCTCTCCCTGGACCCAGACGAAAGTGATCTGCTCTATAATTCATGACCCAACGCTTTCTCTTTCTTCTCCTCTCAAATTGTTCTCTCTTTCCCAAAGATGCTCTAGTAACCCTCCTCTTCTGTAGCCTTGATGCTTTGAAAAGGTACTGTATGAGTGGGTGGGCATCATACATGGACACACAGGGGTTTTGAAGATGTATTCAGAAAAGAGCTGTGCGATGTCAAACATGGGCAGAGGGGATGGAAGGTGTTAATGGGCTCAGCTGTGTTACTTGGTTTCAGTGAGGAATTCTGAGCGCTAACAACCTGCTGCAAAGCAACTGCAGAAGAAAATGTACAGTGGGAACTTTTTCCTACTGAAGAAATATCAAAGTGCCTTCAATTTGGACATGAAGACATATACGTTAGACCTACAGATGACCTGACACAAGTAATTCCTACTCTCACCTTTTTAAAATGTATGACTCAGTATTTTAAAAATGCAGTTGGTTCGATCCTGAAAAACGTGCTCTTTAGATAAAGGTTGCGAATGTTGACTCATACTCCTTAGAGTTTCACTTTCATGTCGGCAGTACAGTATTTTGTAAAGCTATTTTTGCCTCTCTTAGATGGGTCATCCCACAGTGAAACTCTTTAAAGGGGGAAAAATGGGAAAACAACAGTGGAAGGAGGCAAAATACAAATGGGGAAAACAGAGAAGACTCCTCAAGCTTTTATGGCGTTCTGTTGGCTCCTGTAGCGTTGGAGGAAGACTTCTCTTTTTCATTTGGCGCGAACACATCCCTCCCCTTTCTTCTCTGGTTTAAAGAGAGCACTGAAACAAGTCAAACAGCGTAGTTTGAGGCAAGGCTCAGCGAGCTCTGGGGACACCTGCCGAGAAACAGCGAGAAACACCTCTTTTTGATTCTTGTTTCTTTGTAGTTACAGTCTACCCTGTGAGTATCTTCATCACAGGCCGGCTGCATCCTGCTGTTCTCTCCTTTTGCTGCACCTGAGTGGTAACAGTTTGCAAAGACCCTATTGCACAGCACTGAGCTCTGTTATTGTTCTGTGAGAAAAGATTATGATTGCATATTCATTATTATATTGCTATTAGTATTGTTTTTTAATATTAACCTCTATACCATGTAGGTTCTATGCAGAACTGTACTGTATTACTGTAAGTTTTCCTTGTAGGCAGGAAACGCACATTAATACAACAAGAACTTATAAAACACTTCTTTCAGCTCCAGTGACCTGGGCTTTGCCACCAAGTTATAAAGTGAGGTTGTTATTTTTCAACAATAAGAAGCTGTCCCTAACGTTCGTACATTGTAAAAGGTTTTCTAGCAGCGTAACCTTTCACATGAAACTGGGATTGGCCATTATCCCTCTTCACATGAATGAATTTACTGTATTTTCACATTCATGTCCACAACATTTGATCCATATACCAGCTCCTGATGGGATCACAACATTGTATGAGACTTTTGTATGCTTCATGCAACCATGGGTTCTTCCTCGCTGGCACCTGCAACACCCTTCTTGCCTCCTCATACCCTCGTTTTCCTGCTCTCAGTGGCGAGATTGGCTTTCTTGGTGTAGTGGAATCACCCAAGGTACATTGACTTTTGAGCCATAGCCAAAGCAGCAGCTGCGTGCGGCCGTCTGGCTGCCTCTCTCTGACAGGCCAGGTCACATGTTGGAACAAGATGGATGTCCACGTTGTAGTGAATAAGTGTGATTATGAAAGGCATGTTTTTAAATTCATTATAATCGTTATTTTTGTTCTACTTTATTAAGTTCCATGCTGTACCTGATTACTGTAACTGCTCGTTGCTGCTTAATGCTCATTGCTTTGGTGTTCTGGTACTGCACCTCCCACAGGTTGCCTGTCAGTCAAACAGTGTGGGTAGCACTATGCTGTACTGTATTTTTGGTTAAAAACAGGCTACAGGTGTCTCTTTAGTCATTAGCTTGTGCCCATTTCGTCTCTTTATTCCAAACCAAACTGCTTTGTAAATTATATGAAATGTAAAACATATCCATTCCTGCACATCACACAATTTTTCCCTGGAAGGTTGTAATGGCTCTATTGAATTCAATTGAATGTAGCCAAATTGATACTATTTTATACAATAATGTTGTGGATTATGACTTAATTGCTTTTAAATAGATATTTCGTCAAAGTAGAAAAGCTCAACATGGACTTCACTCAGTTTGCCCTCCCATCCTTCCAGCTTACCTGCCTCCACCCACTCCTCCATCCCTCCATCCTCGAACCCCTACAGCATCTCCGTACCTCACAACCTGACAATGTCAAGCCTCATTGCCCTCTGCGAGTGTGACATAGTGTGGTGACTCCAGCAGGACACTGTTAGACCCTAGAGTTGGGGCTATACAGTATGTGTAACACCCCGTAACACACACACACACACACAGACACACACAAACACTTTCACACACTGCCATCTCGGCCAGGTCCACCACCTGCCCTGGCCTGCGCTGTCTTTCCCCCAGCCAAGGAAGCTCATGCCTGGGCACTCTGGGCAGCAGCCCAGCCTTTCACATCCAGGTCCAGGGCCAAGAGACAGGGGCCAACAGCTGGCGGTATGCAGAAGGAGCCTGGAGGCTTCCACAGCAGATGAATCACCACGGATTAATATTTAACTCCAGACTCCTGCTTCCCTCTAGCATCTCTCCTTCCTCCCCCTCTCTTCCTACCACTTCCCTTCTCCCTCTATCCATCACTCCATCCCCCAGTACTGCAGGTAAGTTGGCATATGCTCAACAGACTTATACTGTAAATATGTGATGGGGATGCTCTATTTTTAATATAAAAGCATTTTGGTTGCAACTTGAGCATGGTACCCTTGTTTTGGGAATTTTTACAATAAGAAATATCGGTTCCTAACCTATTTAACAGTTTAGCCACTTACAGAACATACTTAAAGCATGCACAACAGTATAACAAGTGGCAGGAATTCACAGACCTAAACAAAAGCAACAAGCCAGTACAATAAGCATTTACAATGAGCAACAAAGCATTATTTAAGACAACTATAGTGTTTCAGCAGCTGGGGGTTGCTCAGACATCAGTTTTAAATTTCCTGCGCCTCCAGAAATTGTTTTCCTGATAAAAAAAAAAGAAAAAAAGGAATTAAAAGTAAAGGACAAGGGAGAGCGGGGCAGTGCTGTTCAGTTGTAACCTGCTTTGGGAATATTGTATTCGCTAGACATTGTGTGACTGCGTGAAATGTCTGTGTTTCAGAGTTAGTGTTCAGCTGAGGTGAACAAAAGGCAACATTTCAAACATGCTGTTCTAAGGCAGCAGTGTTATTTGCAGTACTACACCATCGCAGCCTGGGAATTGATGAGTGCTCTGATATTAAGCAGGCCCTGTTTTTTAGCAGGTACTAAAGGCAGGTCATGGCTGAAGTAGAAAGCCTCAGTGCTGTTGCTGTAAGCCCAGTAGCGTTAGCCGCAACCAGAGCCAGGCCTGTAATAGCATTCTCAGATGGGATCCGTTACAATGACTGCATGCCTGCCTCGCTCCTTCAGCTCTGATTTTGCGATTAAAGCATCAGACTGCTTTTCTTTCCGTTTTTTTTCCTCCAGACTGTTTCTCTCTTTCTTCTCTTCCTCTCTCTCAATCATAACCTTCTTTCAACGCTCACTTTTCCATCTCTGTGTTGTTCTCTTTGCCTTCTTGCTTACTTTCTTGTCTCTCTTTATCTCTGTCTGTGGATCTCTCTCTCTCTCTCTCTCTCTCTCTCTCCCTCTCTCTCTCTCTCTCTCTATGTGCATATATGTTTGTAAAGATATATCTGTCCCCTGTGGTTCCCTCTCATTCGCATGCATGTTCTGTGAGCCTCAGCCATTCGAGTGTACATAAAACCCGCTCTTTATGGCCAAACATAAAAGAGAAAGGAGGGAAGCGAAAAGAGAGAGATTTTCTTCTGTTCCTTAAAGAAGGGATGCTCTGATCTTGATTGTAACGGATTAACCTTTGAAGCACCCCCTTTTCGTTTCTCTTTTGCTTCTTGTAAGTTCGGACACAAAGGCAAGTTTATCGTGACTAAAAAGGGCAATCTACTGTTTTCTGGGTCATGTTGTGACGGTGAATGAAATATGATTTTTTCCCTCCATCTCGCTTTTTGCTCCCCCCCTCGGTCCCTTTATGACTCCGTTCAAGGGGAGCACGGTGGCGCATTGCTGAATAAGTAACCAACCCAACGGGCCAGTGGAATTGTGGGAATTCATGGGAATCGCCGTGGGGACGGGGGTTCTTGCAGGACCACTTCCTGTCTGTCTAATTCAGGGACACTCAGGGGTGCTTGAGCCTCCCTTCATGCCATCTCTGACAAGGCCTCAGCGGAAAATTTGTGTCTTTGTATGGGACGGGGCTGAATGCACTCAGAGGGGCCAGCAAACTTCGGAGTCCCCATTGTCTTTCACACCGACCAGGGTCCAAATATGAATATGCATATTCATAAGCAAGAGTTCAGTTTTCATTGCCCCCGCAACCCCTCCCCGCCCCTCTTTATTCATCGTTTTATAATGTCCTTCCATCTCATTTTAGTTCCAAATGAGGCGTTCGGCATATGAAAGGTTATTGTGTCAGACCCCTTAAGGTTTTACAATGGTAGAAAAAGAAAAGAAATTATAATTACATCCTTTGCCTATGTGATTCTGTGATTAGTATTGGATGATTATTTCTGGAGATTGAACATGTGTGGGTTGATACCACGAGGTGAGTCTCAGTGGGCTTTGGAGAGACAAAAGTACTTAACTGCTCAGTTTTTCATGAGGTCAATATGATATTATTTCCTCTGAACTCGTCTGTGTAGTTAAATAGTGAGAGACCAAATCCCACGCTGTCTGGCACAGGGAGCCCTCACTTTCTTGTCAGCACTCATGCTCGGTGCAATCACGAACGCCCTAATAGATCCTGATCTCTCTCGCTGAATGTGAAATGTGCACTTAAAAAAAAAAGAAGGCAGCGCTTTAATATCTCTGACATGTTTTAGTTGAGCGTGGAGGATTGGAGCAAGTGTACGCTGCTCAGTGAAAATCAGTGGCGCTATTACTAATCATAGTTCGCGTCTTTTCCACCGAGTGATGAGAAGCTGCCGGGTAGGCCCTCATCGCTTGAAGGGATACAGTTACATGTGAAGACAAGGCACGTCAGACTTACACAGTGCAGACAACTGTGGGGAGTCGTGAGATCTTTTCACCCGTGGAGAGCATGTACATGGATACATGGACATCTTGTTGAATTTCATTTTAACACTCAAAGTCACTTCGAAACACTTCCTTAAAGATGAATTTAAGGGGTTCCTGCTGCACAAAATAGTGCAGAATGACAGGAAAATGTGCAGAGCGCTAAAGGAGGAGGGACAGAACGCAAAGTCTGGATTCAAACCCACAACATATGCAAGAACATGGTACTGTATGTGTCTGTTTGTTGATCCACATGAACTCAGCAGTACTCTTTACTCTGGTGTGGAAGGGTGGTTGTGTTTCGTTTGCTGAATACACTCATGGATGAGTGTATAGGGGACAATTGAGCGCGACTGAGTGCTTGTAGAGATCGGATTACTGTATCATTGTGATATCTTTATTTCATTTCCCTGAAGGGATAATTAAGTTCACCTTGCACCCCGTATCAGACTGTCCTCGACACCTGCCGGGGACCTGTGGGAGTCTTATAAACAGGGCGGCCTTTCTTTGGTTGTTTCTTGATGATACTAATCAACATCCGCATCAAGGCCACATGGGTATCACCAGTCTCTTCCAGCCCTCACTTCCTACCGTTTAAAACTCAACAGGAACCAAAAATACATACAAATTAATAATCTGTGACACTTTGCCTCCCTTTCTTGATCCTACACAATAATTGCTCTGCCTATACACAGTTCATAGTCCACAGTTCTTTAAATGAGCTCTTCTCATATCCTGGTTACTCCGAGAAAGTACTCGGCACTACCAATCAGCCATGACCAAAGAGGTCAATAATGGATAATTGATCTATAGAAACTTCAGAAACAAAAAATCCAACTGAAAAGACACTGAGATAACTTTTGTTATAATATGACGCTAAATAAATAAAACTGAATTGAATTGACGGTCTGACTGACTGAGTCCCGAAAGGTCAAAGGTCAGGTTCCACTACAGAGCCCAGGTCTCGGAGCACATGGGAATCTTTTTCCTTTCTTTAATCTGTAGTTGCTTATCACAGTTACTTGGTGACATGTGGAAAATCTTTTCAAACAGCATTTGGATCATGTTTTTATGTCCAGCAGCTGTGGACAGGAAGGAACCTGCATCATGGCAGAGGTGGATGGCTGATATCTGCTGAAATCAGATCAATATACTGGATATTAGCCCATTGCAAGCTAGACCTTGGTCCAACAATTTTGTTTTTAAAATTTTTTTTTTTTATTGGAATTGACGAGCCTGAAAGGAGTGTGTTTCCCTGTGACTGATCCACACACAGTGACAACAGCCTGTGTTTGTGGGTGGGGTCCGACATCAAGTGTGTGACACTGGAAATCTGGACGTGATCATTACAGGGGCCTGGAGTCAAGGCCATTAGCTCCACCCCCCCCCCCTCCAGTGAATTACTGGTCGTCTGTCACGGGGGGCCCGGTGTCCGAGACCTGTCATGGTGAAAGATGAAGGGGTCCTTGCGCTCTCCAATGAGCCGTCCGTGGAGATGCCTGCGACAAACGACCCGTGAGCAGAGACACACCTTTCATCAGTGAGAGCGATGGGAGCAATGGGACGACTGTGTGTGTGTGTGTGTGTGTGTGTGTGTGTGCGCGTGTGTGTACTTAGGCGGTGTGTATATTTGACCCAACCCTTTAAATACCCTTCCCCCTTCTCCTGCAATCCATATTTTTCCTTTTCCTTCAAGGCAGAAAGGCGCTGGGGTTGCTCAGAACATTTTCTTGCTCCCTGCTGACAAAAATGTAATCAGGCACCTCCGTGTAGTTTAAGAGTGCAGTGATTCATACACATCCACGCACACGTCTTCATTATATCACTTCTGTACTGTAGGAACGGAAGAATAAGAAGGACGCAGATAGTTAACTGTACTTTTGCGGGATTTCTCGCGACTTTATACACAAATCATTCTGAATCTGAGTATCTCCATCCCACAATGTACAGTCTGTCCAATGCCAGGATCCCATGCTAATGCAGGAAGTAGTGTGCCCAATAGAGGCAGTAAGGGTGTCATAATGCACGAGGGTTCTCCTCCACAGACCTGCAGTCCTTAACTACACTATAGCTGACATTCACAGATGTTGTAGAGAATGAGAATTAAAAATGTGTTGGCAGTGGAAGTAAAAAAAATCCAGTTGGTAGTAAACATTGTCACTGGGGTCACTGACATCCTTGTTCTACCTCCGCAAGGCTTTTAATGTTCAGCTTCTTTGTGTCAGACTTTTGCTTTTCCTCTAAAGGACTTTTTGAGACCACAGTTTGTGGTGCTGTTGTGCTGGAGTGCAGTCTGGTATTCCAGTACTATTGTCTCTTTTTGATGAAGAAACAAGTGACACAAGTCACATTTAAACCTTTTTGTTTGCTCAGATATTTAGATCCACTGCTTTCCCTTCTGTCTAAACAGCACCACCGCATTATGACTTCTTTAATTGCCACCAGTTAGTTTCTTTACTTGATTCATTTTATTTTAATTTAATGACTGATTCTTTCCTCATGAACATTTCAGAGTGGTATTATTTACTGTGTCTCTGCGCGTTTGTCCTTGATTCATTTGAACTCATTAGGATTCAGGAAACAACTAGACCACAGGTGTATGGAAACATCATGATTCATAAGTATTTTTTACAGTTTCTGGATACACACACTAATTACACCCTGAGTCAAAGCAAACAACAGCTATGAAATGTGTGCCGCCTGAAGGGAACGACTGAATCACCAGAAAGCCTGGAAATATGTATTTTTCAGTTTATTTACAATCACAGCGTATATCCTGCATGCGTATAAACAAACACGACAGTTTTATTATTTTCTGTCTTAATGCACGTTCTGAGCTAATAAGTGCAAGGCGTGCATGTGTTCATGGCGGCCGTGTGATGTAATTATTTATTTACATATTCCAGGTATCATTTTTCACCCTGTCAATCAGAGCCGAGGCGAAATGTTCCCCGGTGCGGTTTGGGGCTTCTCCGAATATGCAGCAGGAACTCCCGGCAAGAGGAAGTGGCACTAAGTAATGCGCTTATTTGGAAAAGAGCAGCCAGGACCCCCCCACCCCCCACCCATTCGTTTGGCAGGAGACTCCGCTGTTTCACTGGTTTCTATTAGGATTCACTGACTCTCTCCAACCCCGGTTCTGTTGGTCTCTCTCATCTCTTTTTCTCATTTTTCCCTCTTTATGTCATACAGCTTGACTTCCTTCCCTCTCGCATCCCTCCATTTCTTGTACTTTCGGTCATTATCTCATCATCTTTAATTGCCCCCCCCCCCTTTCCCCAAACTGAGATTGGGCAGTTCTCCCTCCCTGGTCATCTTTTTCCTTTCCATCACTCGTTCCAATTCTTCATCCATCCCCTCCATCTTCCTTCACCCCTCCACCCTCTTCCTAACTTCCCCTCCATCTCCTCTCATTCTTCATCCACCCCTCCTGCACCTCCTTTTCCTCCTCTGTACCGTCAGTGTGTGTAGACGGTGCTGCAGTACGCTCCGGGCAGAAAAGTAGGCCAGGATTACTCTTGCTGGCTTGTCCCCAGTGAAGCGTGTGTTGCATGTGTGTGTGTGTGCGTCTTTCTGTGTGTTTGTGTGTGTAGGTGTGTGTTCAGGCCGGGGAGAGAGTGGGCATACAGGCTGGCCAGCCAGCAGTCAGCCAGCAGTCAGGGTAAAGCTGGGCATATGGAGCCTCAGCATTGGGCCAGCAGGTATTTTTCAGCGTCTGCTCTCTCCTCCTTTGTTTAATATTTCCCTGCTTCTTGGCGTCCGGCTGCAGAAGCCTGATTGTTCTGCCAGCGCAGACCTACAGTCTGATATACGCTCAGATGGAATATCACTTCTGTCAGATGAACATCAGGAATGCTCAAACGTCAGAGAACGACACCTTTTCAGCAGGGGTTTACGATAGGTTTGAATTCTTTCGACTAGACCCGACTGTAGGCCCATGAAAGATCCTTAAACTAGAAATGACCAAGCAAACTTGAACTTGGAATTATGTAGCGATGCAATGGCAGAAAATAGGAAAATATTGGAAAACAGTTTGAATGTGGTAGAATGTGCAAAACGGTGCTTTTAAAATGTGCCTATTTCTTTGTGCACTTTGTGACTGTTTACTCGAGCACTGACCCTGTAAGTATGTGGTTGCAGGACATTGTCTCGTTCTAATATGTCACAATCCTTCTGAAGTATTAGAACATTTTTCTGAGATGTTGTACACTTTTGATGGCAGGGCATGTTTATATGTAAAGCCTGTTTCAGAAACAATGTAATTGAAAGTGCTTTACATTATCTACAGTGCAAGATTGTCCCAAATGTAATGTAATAAAATGCAGTGACGAGCAGACCTCTACTCTCGCCAAATTCCTGATGTTCTGGCAACAGGCTTTATTCTTTAGTCAGATACTATATGAACACACACACACACACACACACACACACACACACACACACACACACACACACACACACACACACACACACCCTCATTTTCAATCCTCATTGCCTCAAACTTAATTGTTCTCTTAATTAGGTTGCAGAGCAGTGCTTATGGCTGGAGGGAACATGTGTATGTACAGTGCAGTAAGTGTGTGAGTGTGTGTATGCATATCTGTGTATGTGTATCCACGTATGGATACAAGCATGTGAGTGTGTGTATGAGTCTGTATACATGGATTTCCATCACCTCTGTGAATTGCATGGTGCGCCTGGAGGACGTGGAGCTCTGATGTGTGAGCACCAGTAGCTCCACAGAGAGTGATGCATGCCAAAACTCAAATTCCCCCGTACAGTCTGACATCCCCCCCCCCCCCCCGAACATTATCTTCCCTTAGAAATTGTGAGTCTTGACTTGTTTTTGTCCATTAGCCATCTGTAATACACCACTTTTCATTTTCAGCACTTTAGCGTATATTTTTGGCCACCTCACTGAACTCGCTTTTTCTCTCATCTTCGACATCACGAGCTGCGCTGGATGCTAGACTGTTTTCATTTTAAAGCTGCAAACATTTGTGCGACGTTCTGGCCAGACCCTTTTCCATAATGTGTAGGATATTTTGGGTTTAACCTTTTGCTTCGGGCTTAGTGGCCACAGTAAATGTAACTCCGCAACAACAGTGGAGGAAAAGAATGTGACAACAACCAAACAAAATGGCAGTAAATTTATTAAATCCTTTGTTTTTTTCAGGTCCACACTGTATGAGGATTTTCCACTTTAACAATCACCACCCACTTCTGAGAGTCACCTGTCTGCAGCTATCTGAGAACTGCCACTGCATACCCCTTCAAGAATCCCTACCTTACTGGGGTGGATAGCTTTGCATGCCCCTCCTCCCTAGGGGCTGTGTTGTTGGGGGAAGCCACTTCTGTTTGGGTTTTGAAAGGTAAATTTGGTCCCAAGTGAGGGGACAAGAATAAGAGCTGTTCAGAGACATCTATTGGACAGTGCAGGTGGGAAAGAGGAACCTCACCTGGACACTGAGGGATACCCGAGCCCTCTGTGGCCAGTCTGGATGAGAGCTCCCTTGACAATGCCCAGTGTCTGGGCCTGTACACATGAGATCTGGTCAGATCTCAGCCTGACCGAGGTTAATGTGGGGCTGCTGTTATGTGGACTCACAACCAAGTGCAAGTGGGGCGGCAGGTAAAGCCTGGGCACTGGGACAATGACTGTGTGATTGACAACTCTCGGGTAGGAAAGGAGCTGGGGAGCATGAGGGAGATGAAAGGATACCAGCTGCAGTTGGGCCCGCCTCTACGCACAACACCAGGCCTGCAGCCAAACTCCTAGAGAGGGGCTCGAGAGAAGGAGATCAAGACCACCTTGCTTAGCATGCTCCCACCACGGCCAGGAACATGACTTGAGAGATGAAAGCAATACACGTCTTGCCTCAAGGTGAGAAGCTTGTATCCTTATATTGCATCTAGTGTTGTACTGCTGGCAACACTGGAAAATACCTAGTGGGGTTTAATGAAGCATACATGAGTCAGTATGTGGCTGTAAAATGCGTACTCATGTGATTCTTCTTCCCCTGCCAGCGGCCAGGTCTAATGACCAGTTTGCTATGGAGTGGATATTCATTGTCCACAGTGGATGGATCCCTGTTATTATGATGACCATTTTCAGGTCAGTATCTCCCCTTGACTAACACACACATATATTCTGCATCTGCTGTGGGCGGTCAAAGCTCCCAGAGGATGAATCCTATTATTTTTGTTGTCCACCTGAACTTTCCTCTAAAGCCGCCATTATTAAGCCACAAGAAATATCAAAATCTGGCTTGAAAGTTTCCATTAAATGCATTTAATACATTAAGGCCACACTCCAATGGCCTTTCCTCTACTGTCGCCCTCCAGACAAACTTTACATTTTTAGCACCAGAATTAGCAAAGTTAGCTGCCATGTTTTGCGGGAAGTACCGTGCTAAGAAATTGTCTGAGTGCATGCTTTCCAAACAGAACTATTATTACCATATACATGCTGCCCTGCTTTGCAACTTTACCAGTGTTCCAGTTGCACCGGGATTGTTGCTTCTGGCGTGTAAGACAAAATTGTTGCCAGAGAGCAGTTAAAACTGATTATTGAATAGAATAGCTAAGTCTGTGGCTCTTTGAGAGTTGCCCCTCAACGTTGCCCCCAAATTGTCTTTCATACCACCATTGTACGTCTAGTACAAAGTCATTGCTACGCAGTAATTCAGCTCCCCGGTGGAAATATGATTAAAACTAGAAAATGTGGCTTCCACCAGGTGAAAGTGGTTAACGCTGGGTAGCATAGCTGCGCAGGTGAAAGTGTTTAGTGCTGGGTAATGCAACATATCTTGGCCCCCCGCTTTTGCAGCTGCGCATAATTATAGTCTCTCTTTCTCTCTCTCTCCCTCTCTTTTGATTGCTTCCCCATGTATGTGCAGATTAGCCAGGAAAAAGACATGTTATACAGTGTAAAGTACAGTGGGCCTTATTAATCCCTTCACTCATATAACCTCAATGCAGCCACCGTTGTCTGTTTGTAATAGCTAATCAAAGAATTGCTATTATTATTATTATTACTCATTATCATTTATAATAACCCTGTATGACAGTGGTTTGTTATTCAAGAGAGACTCAAAAATAAAGTTAATAAAACCCAGTGAACCCTGAAAAAGCTTAGAAAACAGCACAATAAATTATATAATCAACTATTTTCCACCTATGTATGTTCATCTTTCAGTTTTTAAATCAGTTCTGCTTCCTTACTGGTCTCTGCGTGTACAGCACACACAGATCTGTGTGTTTAACAGAGGGTGGAAGGTTGGGAAGGGGGTGGATCCATCAACCTCCAGCCTGTGGCTTTCTGCTGGCTAATTAACCATCATTTTACCCAGAGCCTGAGCTGCACTGATGGGGGATAAGCTAGCCTTTGACGGGGTAAGGCAAGCGTGGCGGTTCCTAATCAGGGGGCCTGCAAGTGGGGCGGAAAACACCTGTTCTGGGTACAGGTGTACACCCAAGCACATGGCTGCACTCTTGCCCCGTCTCCCCCTCCCTCCCCCCAGCCCTTTCTCCTGCTCTCCTTCTCCTTTTACATGATTGCTGACTCACATTCCTGCACTCTGTTTGACTCATTTCTCCTTTGTGTTCATTTTTCAGCATAGCTTCTTCTACACGCACCAGTAACCCATTTGTTGGCCAATGTTAAAGGAATACTCCTTCCTAAAACACCTTAACACTCTTATGTTGGTGAAGAGGGTTTGTGTTTTTCTTATTCTGGTTAAGAACAGGTTCAATTTAAACAATGTGACATCGTGTTGAGATACTTACAGTAGCTTTGATAGCAGAAAAAATCAGCTGTAGTCATTGGGTTTTGGAAACCAGTCGCACAATAAGAGATACCAATTTCTGCCCGCAGTGTCATTAAACTGTAACATAATGCAGTCAAAGCTGTCACGGCTGCAGTCACTGATTTCCCCAAATATTCATAAATGAGCAGGTGTGCTAGTTACATTTATTCCTGCCTTTGATTGAAGTTCATGCTCCTTCACATGGGACTGTTGAAATGTCCTCTGGGAAATGTAGGAATTGACTGTCTGAGGTAGAAATAGATAGGGTAGGCCAAGGATACAATGGGTCTAATACGACAGACATCCTAAATTGAAGAACTAGGCTGAGCATTTGAAACACTGCAGTTTCAACTTATTGTATTTCTAAACTTTTCATCATACTGTACAAATGTTCCCAACCTTTTTGGCCTTTTCTGATCTGGCTGTATTATTTCTCCCTTCTGTCATTTTGTGACTCTTCATATTTATCTTGGGACTACTTGGGGTCTTGACTCCGGTTAAGAACACTGTCTTCTCGTCCAGAGCAGGTGAAATTGTAAAATCCATGTCAAGAAATAACTTTAGGATAATAAACACTTTTTTATATATAGATCCCAAGTGTGGAGGCAAAAAAGATTTTCTTACAAGGAAGATAAAAGCCAGAATGGAAATATAGAGAAGAGGACCAAAACAAACAAACAACCTCGAGGACAATACAAATTCAGTCTAGCTGTAATGATCAAAACAATCAAACAAACTGAATCTGCTGTTGGACCCTGTAATGTTGAGTTTATAACTTATATACAACTTCTATAATACAGAGTAAGTAATGTAAGTAGCAATGTTACTGATGTTTTCAGGGTCCCGATGAGAAGGCATTAGTATTCTCAGAGAAGGTGTGTACTTGCACGTCTACACCGTCTCCTCCATCCTGAATTTCCTTCCTCTCCTCTTTTGTCTTCATTGGAAACATGCATCTTCCTTTTCACCGAAGGAAGCAGTGCATGGATAATATGGTTACGCCGTTACTGATGCATAAAGCTGCGTGTCTGGTTCTTGTCAAGACCTTGCCACCAAAGTCAATTTGCCCGTGCCCTGGCAGAATGTAATATTTCTTTAATCAGATCAACACGGAAATTACGTCGGTGGACTGTATTGATACGAGAGGAAATAATTAAACTCGGGGCTCCAGGAATAATTTCACCCTCTGAGCATTACTGTAAACCCCATAAAAAAACAAATCCACCCTCTCCTCCCGCCTTTGCAGGATGAGATAAAGAGGAAACCAGGAACGTAGATAGGCGGATTGATGAGATTTCATTTACTCAGCCTCTGTTTTCCTTCCAGCCTTTCAGCAGGTTCCTCTCACAGTCTTCCACTGCATCACGGTCTTCCTGCATGATGTCCAAAACCACCGAGTTTCAGCAGCAAGAGGTGCGGTTTGAGGTAGCACGAATGCACGCTGAATACACTTAAACATTAATGAAACAACTCTACAAATTTGGTCATTCTTTTGTGTGCCAGAGGACACGGAGACCTAACGGAGGAGCTGTGTGTCTGTAATGAATGAACAAGCCTGTTGCTCTGTGCTGCTCGTAGATTTGTCTCCTTGTATACTGTCCCACCCTGTGTAAGGTTGTTAACTGTGACGCTCAAATGAACCAGACCAGACCTCTCTAATGGCTCTTATTGGATCTCGCTGGGAGGGAAGATTGGCCCCACCTGGGTTACCAGCGCCACATCCTTGCCTTCCTCCCTGGATAATACCGTGGGGGTGGGGGGGAGTAGCATCAGTAAAACAAAACCCTCTTCCAAGGTCATTAATAAACAAAAATGCATGCATAGAGAAACAGATAGTTTAAATGGAAAAGTCACAATGGCAACAATATAACACATTTTACAAAGACTATCAGTTACTTTTTTTTTTTTATTGTACTCGCTGATATTTGAGGTGAGCAGATGGTCAGGTGTGAAAAGCTTCATTTTATACTGCATCTGCTGTACAATGCCAAGTTTAAAGATCTAGTTATTAAGGATATGTAACCATGATATATAGTCATGTAATCTAAATGCTTTTACTAATCGGTTAGTATCAGTATGTGGCTCAGATGTAATCTGGCTCCTATAGGTCAACACAACAGCAGTGTTTAAAAACTTAACGCCCCCTAAAAATATTGTTTTTGTTGACATCCAGTGGTTTAACTTCTCACCTTGCTGCAGTGAAGTACAGGTGTACTCCAGGACTCTGTGCCATCACTGGTGGATGTGGTCACAGGTTAAAACACAGCTTTAAACCTTCAACCAGCGAGGAGAGTGTTTAAGTGTTTATTAACTCTTTGCATTGCCCTGCTGTTTTCTGTTTGGCCTTGCTCAAGGGGCTCTTGATTGTATTTGTTCAAATAGAAGAAAGCATCATTCATTCAGTCTCCCCACAGCACCTAATGGGTTTGGTTACGACCTGTTTGTGTCGTGTCAAGGTGACTGCGGCTGCAGTGACTCTCAGCTGCACTTGAAACAGCTTGTTAGTAAATGAAGATTAAGTTTTAGCAGGGATAAAACACAATACACCTTGATCAGGCTCTCAAATGAAAGATTAATTTACTCTTCTCTTGAATGAGCAATCCTCGTGGTCCGTAATCATTTAAGTTCCATTTTGGGTTAATGATGGTCATTAGCATTACGTGTTCTAAGTGAGGGGCTAATTTTGAGAGAAGTGGCTTGAGATTTAACGGGGGGAAAAAAAGAAGTCCCACACGATGCTCTGAAATTAACAGATCATTTGGTTTTGAGGGGCGGAAATTGATGGAAAACAGCAGGGAAACAGCTGAGGAGGGAACAATTATTGTAATGGTGTGACAAACGCAGATGCTGCAAATTAGATTTAGTTTAGCATAGGTGCTCCCCTATCGGTTACTATTGGGAGGCTGGAATTGGTGGTGGTGAGGTGTGTGCAAGTCTGTGAGAGAACATCTTAATCTTTAAGATGAGAAGGTTCAGAGCACCTGTGCTGAAAAGGCTGGCCAAGATGTTCCTAAGAAAATCAGGAAGTTTAAGAAGTAAGACACATAACTAAGTTTGAATGAGGAGAAAACGCTTTGATCACAGTTTTTGTTCTTGCTGTTTTCTCCCAACTTGTAGTACGACATAAAGACAATAATACAGACGTCATATACTAAACCGGAGGCAAACTCAATTGAAATGTGCATCCATTGATCAGTGTTGATCTATTTGGGGTTCCCTGATATGAAATGTTTGGGAATCCTTGTGCTAACAGAGGATGTAACAGAGCGTGTGGTGTGCAGTGAGAGGAAGGTTGCAAGGGACAGGATGATGAAGGCTTGTTTAGCTCTCCTCGTTTCTCCTCAGTAGAGCAGCCCAGCGTGAGGAAAAGCTTGTTAAAACCCTAATAGTAGCTATCAAAGGCTATTGATTATCTTTCCCGCCCTGTTTGGGTGACAAAGTGAGCATTAGCTGGAGCCATAGAGCTTTTTAAGACACGTTTCCTCAAGGGCCGCCCAGTCCCCTGGGCTGTCCGCTGCTGAGATCACATGCACGTAGACACATACACACGCATGCACTTGTGCGCACACACACACACACACTCGCTTGTGTCTCTTTTTTCAAAGCTAACACTGCTATCCTTTCACCCTCCTGCCACAAGATAATCCATTTTACAGCCAGGGATCAAACACTGAGCCCTCTGGCTGTGTGCTGCAGTGACTACTGTAACACACACACACACACAAACACACACACACACACACACACACACACACACACGCACAAAATCAACCTTGAACACACACAGTACTAAGTTCTCATAAAACTCAGTTAGGGAAGTTTCTTGTCCATGCAGTTCATTTGCTGGTGTTTTAGTAGGTTATCTTTTTTTCTAGTTTTGGCCACAATACATAAAGAACGTTTACTCACAATGAACATTGCACTAATACAGAGAACAATAGGCACTCTCGCGTAGGTGCTGGACGATGACAGACAGACCGAGCTGTATAGCCAATGAAGCCCTACTCCCATTCTTCCTGTATAAGTGCGTTTCTCCTCCAGTGGTGTCAGAATACTCAGGGAAATGCAGTATAATATAGTAGAAACAGGAGAAGAGGTTATGAGAGGCAAGTTATACATAAGGCATTATAACAACAAAATTAATGGATGTCTGTTGAAATATTCACGCGATTAACCCCCAGATTTAGAGCGGGCTACATGGAAATTCAGAAACTTCAAAATGGTATGTTTGTGTCTTTTTCGCTCGGCTGATCAGCACCTAGTTTGCAGACCTGGAGATGTCGGGCTGCTTTGGACACACTTTCTGTGCTCGGGCTTTGTGAATGAAGGATGTTGTAAAATAGGCAACTTCTCTACTGTAGTGTGGAGTAAAGGCTGCATATTTTAGCTTCATTTGTTTCTGCCATACAGGGGAAATACTTTACATTCCTTGTTTAGTGTCAGATCCTTGCTTCAGTGGCTCTGAGTCACTGTCTGGGTTATATTGTGTTTGCCATTATATTCTGGGCTGTGTTTTAACCTTAAAACAAAAGCAAAGAAAAGTGCTTCACTGCCTTTCAGGCCCCTCTCATATGGACTGAAGTTAATAAATGTGTGTTTAGAAACTAATACAGTTCATCAAAGGATGCACAAAAAGTGAGAACTTCAAGTCACTGCACTTCCAACTTTCAAAGTTCATTTTTAAGAAATCAAAATCAACCAAATACAAGCAGCAAGTTACATTCACATCTAGGTTTTATAACATTGGACTCAGACTGCGTGTCTCCTCGCTGTACATGCACTGAATTTGCTTTAAGGATTAAAGCTTGGTAACATCACATGACCCAAAATGTTTATTTTCTTACTGTATGTGTTGGTGGGAAGTAACGATCTGTATAGAACAGACATCACCCAACCCACTGTAGCGTGACACTGCAGATGTATTTAGTAGCTTAGTAAGAGGATATTCAATTTATTCATGATGCAAACCACAGTTGATGTGTGTGTGTGTGTGTGAATGTGTGCAAGCGCATGGTGAGTGTGGAGTGAACCATGAAATGAAAACACCCTATAACCATTTCACTGCATTTCTCAATTAGGACATCATCTATGCGGACGGAGCTTCATGAGTGGCTTCTTCTTTATTTACAATTACACACCGCAGTGCAGACAAATGGGGTGCTGAGGGGGAAAAGCTTGTGCGATCCACTCTGCAAAAGATCCAGGGGATAGAAAAACAGACAACTACTGTATAATATCCTCTGCAGCTTGTGAGCTTGATACTTGTCATGCTTAATAGTTAATATCAACTGCCAGGAAGTCTGGACGTGCTGTATATGCTGCACAAATCCCTTACAAAGACAGACCCTCTGAAACCTTTTCAGCTCAACTGAGCCGATGCAGCATCACCGTGGGACTCATGCCTTATTGAACACCAGTTTTCTTATGCCCAACATCCATTTTTGGTCCCTGTCCATAGTTTATCGTCTGCAAACTTTTCAATGTAAGGACACTTCAGTCTCAATACTAAGAGTGAGAGTAATGTCCAGGGAACTGTGTGTGCTTTGCATTCACCTAACAGACATCTGGAAAACTGTACTTTATTAAACATAACTTATTAAACCATTTAAACTTCATGAATTGATAACAGTGCTCAGTAGCATCTACGCTGCAAACATTACATTCATCTGTGGGTTTGGCAAATTGTCAGTACTGAGATATTGATGACAGAAATACTGAAGACTAGTGTCCTGTGTACCTTCATTTATAACATTATTAGCTATAATAATAAGTAAGCGTAGCATTGGCTCATGCACAACAACCTAATTTTGGCTGCTCAGGATCTGGTTACTAAACTCTGTGAAGAGCCTTGTGTACAGAGAAGCAGATAGACTCCCAAAAGACAGTTTTAAAGTCAGAACTGTCCAGGGATCAACTAAAGAACTGGTCCATACTGGCCCTTCATCATCCATTAGGCTGTAAACATCGCCTAGTCCAGGTGTTGACGTGCTCCATAAATTCCAGCTGAGAATGTAGCGCTTCATTCAGGCCTCCTTAGAAATGCAGGGCCACTCTATTCCTCTGATGTTTTAAACATGAAGCGAGCCATTTACAGTCTGATGAGCAAGTCTGGCTTATTAATGATATGGCCGTGCTCTTAGGGTGTCGGGCGCCAAGCAAATACTCATGTAAAATTAAACACGATTTGTTTACATAGCCGTGCAAATCAGACCACTCTGGGGCTTTGTTGCAAAGCCTGATCAGGGCTGAATGCATCGATTTCAGTTAGTTGTGAAACACTTTCTGGAGCTGTTTTAGGAAACGGCCGTCTGAAACTCCATTAAAAAAAACATTCAAATGTTCTGGGAATGTGATTCCTGTAATTTCTGGCTCACACATCTGCTAAAGGATATTCAGCTTGAATGATGTCATAAGTCTAGCAAAGTCCTGACAAGACTAGAAGGCTGAATTATTCAATGATGGCTCCACTTTTGTGGAATTATTTTAAGTATTATAATTGCGGCAGGGTTCGCCTTGGCCTGCTGAAGGAGAGAGAGTGGGGCCCTGTGGGGAGCGATCAGCATCAGTCAATGGTATCAGGTTACCACGAGCACACCAAAATACTCCCTTAATGATGGCCAAATTGAAGGAAAAGCATTGACTTGAGCTGAGACCAAACATAAGACAATATTTCTTTACATGGTGAGGCCTGTATAGATATAGATGGTCCTCACATGGCCTTGTAAGCTGCAGACAGAAAAACACAAAGCTGGAAATCTTTGTCACTGACATAACAGCATGCAGTTTTCTTCCTAACCGTGTGTTTACTCAGGAGTAACTTTACATGTAAATATTCAAATGTAATGTTTAATAATCTTTATTTAAAGAGACCTGAGTTCCGTCCGTCTCATATTTACTGTTACTCTTTAAATATATATAAATATCATATTAATCATCTGATTTATCAGATTGCCTCTTTTTGAATGTGGGTATAAGTGATTCCGTATGTCTGTGTGCTTTGACTTTGGCATTTAAAAGAAGAGATGGTTGTTTTCATTGCAAGTTGTAAAAGAGACAGAAGTGATATTTTCACATCTGATGCGGGTCCAGCAAAGTGTCAGAGTATGACGTGTTGCGCGTTATGTTTCCGACAGGGACAAACTTGATGAGAGATTATTTTGTCATCAGGTTCAATAAAGAGCAGCTGGGCCATTCCTGGCTCTTGCTGCTACATGTGAATAAAAAAAACCCCACACAAGTTATGCCAAAAAAAGATCTTGCATGTCACCGCAACCCCGACTCGATTAACCAAACCTGGCTGTGAAGCGAGACGAAAACATTCAGAGTGTTGAAGAGACGGAGGCTGAAACCACCGTGTTTACTCTGCAGAAGTTGTTAAGGAGGCCCCTTTCTCTGGCCTGATGAGAATGAATTCTTTTTTCCAAACTTCATTAGAGACATACAAAGGTGACTGTTTTTGATCCCATGCAGATTTCTTTTTTAATGGGCAGTTGTAGAGGGGGAAAAAGCATGTTTGTACCTCTGAGGTTACACGTTTGCTCCTTCAGTCGGTGGAAATTAATCAGAAATCCTCGAGCAAGGCTTTAACTCTAGCTGGCCCAGACTGCTGTATAGACAACTGTACTCTGGGCAAACTTTAAAGTCTGACTGTGTGGATGGATACAACTCTACTCCCCCCTGCAGCCACTGCATTTGTAAATAAGACACTGACCTACCTGGTTACAAAAGAGTTAATAATAGATTCTCCTGGATTCAGAACCGGATCCTACTTGGTTGAAGCGAAATCGCTTGTTTCTCAAACTTCTGTGATGAGTTTGTCATCCTACTCAAAGATAATTATGCAGTCTGGGGAAATTATGCCTACATTGTGCTCTTGAGGAGATAATTGCAGTGCTGAGGCCTCATGTATCACATGAGGATCGAGCCTCATTCCACAAATTAAATGCATGAATGTCACTAACAGCTTATGTACATTTTCAGTACCGCTTGTATTACACTGTGTAAGTTTCTGTGTTATGGCATATTTCCCCTGATGATAACAAACGAAAAACAGAATTATTGTGTTAATTGAGCTGTTGTCAAGAGATGAATAATCATGCGTGTCAAATTCCTCACGGGAAAACAACAGTCAAAATTAACTTTAAGAGAAAATGTAATTTCCATAATTTTCATTTTTCAATTTCGCATACTTTCTCCTCATTGTCCCGCACATTTCATTACATGTTAGAGCTAAGAATGACTGGAATAGACATGTTAAACGGGATAAGCCGCTCAACATTAATGAATTCCTCAAATATGGAATCACACTTCCATCGCAGGTGTGAAAGCAGGTTGTGATTTAGGTTGATGGACGACTAATCAGAAAATCAATTAGGCCTTGACCCAGAAACTGAGACAAAGGGGAGAATTATTTTCTTCATTTCTTTCCTCTGGCTCTTTCATCTCTTGACTTAGACCCTCTGGTGTCTCTGATTGGACAAAGAAAATCCTCTGGGCTTTCTCTTAACAGTACAGAAAGAGTACATCAGTACAACGGTTCATTTGTTTTGTAACTATAAATGGATCTATTTCTCAAATGTGAGCTGTAGCATGAATAATACGATCACATATAATTCTGATAGATGAGTTTGTGCACTCAGATTGCCATTTGTTTACCATATAACTAGCATAACTGATATTTTTTATTGAATCAGCAAATAGCTTCCACTCTGCGGCTAGTTAACAAATTGCTATTCATGCAATAATGGAGAAAACAATCCGGTCTGTAAAAATATTATCTTTGAGGCCCGAGACCTTCCTCGTTGTCCTCTGTTCTTCTATGATTAACTCCTGCAAATGTCACACTGAATTCATCCAATTATTCATGATCGTTTTAATCACATTAACAGGCAGCTAATACCGAAATCATGGGATTTTCCTGCGTTATCTGTTTTGACAGACAACAAGATAAACAGCCACGTCTCCAGGTCTCCAGGTACCTCAGGCTGTGGAAAAACAGCTGGGCGGGGTCACACACACACACACACACACACACACACTCACAATCTCGTATCATGTCTGACCTTTTGGGGTCAGACATAAAGGCTCGTCTTTTCAGCAGCATCCACTTAGTGCTGAGAAGGAAGACAGACCTATTATCCGCGTACCTTTGCCCATCATATTCACTTTGTATTGACTGAGTCAGAACAGAACAAGTGCGTCTTTATGTGGGCCGAGGTGAAGGACTCGCTGAGGGGTTCTCTGAACATTGATAAAAGCTGTTTCGCCCAGGGAATATTTGATTGGTCAAAGATGCAGTTCAATCACTCTGACTTGCCATGCACAGTGGATGATCAGTTTAGTGCCTGACAGATATTGGGCCGATTATGCCGATACTGATATCTATTAACAAACATTTTTGAAAATAATACCTTGAAGTTTGGCTATTCAAGAATTTTGACCATTATGTGTACTTAGTGGGACATTTTACGGTCAGTGCTCTCTGGTGTACAACTGAACCAAGTTACCTGTAGTTACTTACTTATCATCTGCTAAAATCAACCGATATTTTGGTCAGGCTGTTCAGTAATGGCAATGTTTGTGACAGTTTATGTTGCACTCCACCTTGACGTGTGAACACTACTTTGACTAAACACTGTCCTAGTGCAATTTGTGCTGGGTGTATTTGGCCATTTTGGATTTTAATCACCTGCTTGGCGACTTTTTTTGCCTCTGTTTGCTTATCTGGCCCTCATGTGGTTGATGTTTGGTTGAGTTAAGGCGTCTAATTGGTTAGATCCATGGAAACATCCTGGTCATAGCAGTGACTGCTGGTAGAGAACTGGATGTGAACAGCAGTCTATATCGGTCACACCCAGATGCATGCAGATAGTTGTCAACTACCGTATGCAAATGTATCAGTTGGTTACGCACACTTTAGAGGTGTCAGGTTGTGTGTTTCCAAACTCTGCCGGAGGGATTTGGCAGTCAGTGTGTTTGTCCTGTTGGAAGCCTGGAGGTGCGTGTGTCAGACAGGTTTTTCATTCTGTAGACAACTCATGTCAGCGGCATTTTAATACACAGAATGTGGGTTTCCTGGCGGTTCAGTGGACTAAGGTGTGTCCATTGTAAATACAGTGTGTGTTGCAAGTCACTCCCTTCTTTTTCACAATCTTTCCTGCCTCCCTTTACTTTGAACTAATGGTGAATGTGCCAAAAGGTGATGTTAGCTGTCAGTGGAGTTCACATCGGAGCCTTTTCATCTCCTGAAATCATTTACTTTTGTATTCTTTGGTGCACCAAGCCCCTCGCTGTCTGAAGAGCACAATGTGTAAACTGCTTATTAACTTTAAAGTCAAAGTGACAAGTGAACATTAACATCTGGAAAAATATTATGGTGTGTTAGTTTTTGTAGATACAAACATTAAATTGACATTTGGTGAGACGCAGTTTGAGTCTTCTACTAGTTAAAGTCAAAGCTGTAGTTAGAACTGAATGAATTCTGGCTAACAACAACACTGCCCTCAGAAAACTTGCTAAATTGCTTAAATCACTCAGCCTTTGCACGTGCAAAGAAGTGCTTTTGATTCCACTTATTGAAACATGTTACACTGTTGAGGGTTATTTTGGCTTATGCCTGAAAAACAACACGTTCATCCCTCATTGCATTTTGTCAAAGACACTTCAGATATATTATCACTTCCAAACGAGAATTCCCTCAGTCCCTGTAAGTAAACCTTCCAAATCCCCAGCTCTCATCCCTATTTTCCTCCCAAAAACGAGCATTAGAAGGATTGCCCTGCTATTGTTGCTCCCCTTGGGAGCAAATCTATTTCTGCAGAGATGGAAATTGTCGGTCCCCACAAAGCTGCTGACACACTCTCAATGGAGGTGTCAATTCTCGAGGCCTCGCCATTGTGGACTGGATAATTTAATTGGAGAGGCACGACGGTGTGTCCCCGGTCGGGGTATTCAAATGCTGTATCGCTGCCTGTCCCAGTGCTGGCTCCTCTCCTGCTGCGGAGATTCAAGATTCGACTCCCCCCGTCTTTTCCTCCCAGCTCTGTCCCTCACCAACCCATGCAGGTGGGGGGGACGCAACACAGGCCCAGGCCCCTGAGAGAGCCCTTTGTTGGGGGGGAGACACAGCCTTGTGGCCTCAAAGTCTCAGAGCGGCTGCTCTGGAGAGGTGCAGAGGAGGAGGGTGAACCTGCAGCGCCATTACCTGGGAGTCGTCTTGGGGGCAGGCACAAAATTAGTCAGCAGATAATGAAGCTGTCTTTGATTGCAGGAGAGCGCAAGGGTTGGAGGAGTTTCTTTTGGGGGGGAGGGTGTCCTGTACAGGGGGCCTCCACAGGGCATGAGAAGCATGTCTTTGGAGGAGCGCCTGCTGTCAACGGATGCTCTGTTTCTCCGAGATCCTGGCATACTTTAGGGTTGAAAGATGCACAAAGGTTGGAGAGGAGCGCAGCCGAACACATTCCTTTGTGCGGCTGCTGCAGGTGAATGGGGTTCAGAGACAAGTGGTTAGACAGACATAGGTAGACAAATGCACACAAATCTACCGTGGGAGCGCACAGAAAGATCTGCATCCGTACAGCTTTTAGGAAAAGCCATGTTTGACAACCTCCATGATATCCTAGTTTAAACTTTTACTTTTTTTCTTGTATTAGCACTTCTTGCCTCTGAGATATGGGCAGCACATGATCCACCCCAAATGGTGCAGACATTTAGCATTATTGTAAGACATGATGGTGCCTTTTTGAGGCGCAACATGAACTCTGATTACCAATTTTCATCTTTATCTTTGTTGTGTGTCAGTGTGTCTGTTTGTCTCGCTGCACAGTTGTCACGACAACCTGCGCGCCTGGCTCATGGCTGCCCTCCAAGCTCAGACAAAGCTGTCGTCGAATGAACCAGGCGTGTGTCCACCGGACCTGAGGGGTGCCGCCACCGCTAACAAAACACACAAAGACCCTCGCCCCTGGCACTGGCCCTCACCCCGTCTACCCGCTATCCTGCCCCTCCCACACACCGCTGCCTGCTGCTTTGTGCCTGCTCCAAGGAGAGGAAGTTCCTCTCATCTTCTTTTTCAAGGTAGCCCTGCCACCCATGCCCCTCTTTCACACAGGCGGAGTCGAATGGGCACACACACACACACACACACACACACACACACACACACACACACACACACATTCTGTGCTTTTGTGCTTTTCTTAATCTCTCTTTCTCCCAAAACTCCACAAAAACATGCAAACTGACCCATGTTGTCTTTGAGCTGCTGAAATAAAAACTATTCTTTAGTACTGTACTTACATAACGTTAGGGGACTCACAAGGAACAGATAAAAAAAGACTGGTGTAAATAGAGGCAACAGAGTCCCAGATGTCCTTAATTTTAGTGCCTACATTTGGTCCAGCTCCAAAAACACTAGATCCTTCATTTCCCATAATGCAGCTTGATAGCATATTTTTGTTACACCCTCGACGCCTGCTCAACGTCCACGCCTTTTCAACTTCATGCCCCCCAGTTTGTAATGCAGGCTTTGTGGTCTCTTTGCCCAACATAACCCCGATGACATCACCAGGGAGTTTGGGGGAGTTTCTTTTTCCTCTCACTCGCATCAACAGGACTTACAAGTGGAGAAACTGTTCCACATTCAAGGACACATTAGATCCGTCAAGTCCACTGCATTTGAAACGTAAAGAGTGTAGACAGGCTGTGTCAAGTGGCGAGTATGTGTTCTTTGGTATGTCAGTCACTCTGTAGTATGAGATGTGACACTGAGCTCACGCAATTGTCACAACAGCGCCATGTCAACTCATAAGCATACCTGTTTTTAACTCAGAATGACAGATCGTTCAGGACTCTGTGTCGAGCCAGCTCGTGTTGGTACCACTCAGGCAGAGCAAAACCAAACACATTAGTTCAATCGCAACAGAGGTTTGCTTCCTTTTTTGTTCTTCATCTCACTATAGAGCCTGTTTTGCTTGTACTTGATTTTTCATTTAGTATATAGTATATAAACTATATAATATATGCTGCTGCTGCTGCCTTTGATTAATGGTAAATGAAATACCTTAAAAGCATGTACAATTGTTCTTAAATCATAAATATTGATTAATTAAAGTAAAATGACGCCCTGTTCCAGTTGAGTTCAGTTTGTGATGAAGCATTATAGATAACTTCTACTACTAACTAAACCACATGTACTAACCTTGGGGTGTGGCCACAGGATCTGTAGTGTCTCTCTGTCTTCATCTATTGTTTTCATTTCATTTATTGGATAATTAAGTGTTGTTTCAATCGAACTGATGAGGGACAGATACGTTTCCAGACACATGAAGCGTTTAGACGCTCCACATAAGTTTCAGTGTTGGTTATCATCTGTTAAATCAACAGAATCGTGGATGTGTTTTCTGGCCCTTTTGTTTCTCTCAGTTTGCTCTTTAATTGTAAAGGAATGATACAACAACCTGCTTTTGTTTTCAATATTTTAGATACCTGAACAATTTTCTTCTATGAAATTGTAAAATCTTTGCACCAGTAATATAATAATGTGATGCCAGAACCTATAAGGTGGAACAAGAAGGTTCAGATATAAGTGCTGCAGTGTTAAAGGCCATGAAAAGCCAGTTTTCTTTTTATTATAAGCGATGGTTTCCATTTCTGCTCAATGTCATTTCTCAAAAGAGTTCTGTATTTCTGGTCTTGGGGGGGCGGGACTCAGTCGAACAAAAAACATCATGTCACATATCTTTGTGCACCAATCAGGATTTTAGCAACATTTCAATCAAAATGTGATGAAGTGGGTTCTTTGGTGCCTGTTTATCAGATCTGATAAAATCACCCCCAAGCAGTCCTGATGAAGCAGATCAGCTGTTAAACTCTCAATAAATCCTTTTCTTTAATTCAGAGAAAAACGTTTTTGAAACAAAGTTTTAGTGGCGTTAAAGGTTGCAGGATGTGTGCTGTAAATCAGAAATAAATAGTTAAAATCAACTTTGGTCACCTTGAACTTGTCAGTAAAGTCTGTTTGAAGCAGCAGTAAAGATGAATACAACATCAGCAGCAGAAGAACAGCCTCCATCTTTAACCAGGATCTCTGTAATGAAGGTTATCCAATGTGTCTCACCAATGATGTCATGAAGGTGGATGAAAGGGATAAAATACAGTTTGGACTCAGAACAAGACCTCCAACCTCTTAATGAATATGACCTCTGAGTCCTTCCCACAATTCCCTGGGCTCTCATTCTCCCTCTCCGAAAAAAAGAAAAAAGAAAAACTACAGTGTTTAATGATTCCAAGGACTCTGGGGTGAGCTCCAACTCTAATCAATGAACCCCATCTACGGGGAGCCGGTATCCCTGGTGACAAGGTTGCCAAGACAGTCGCGCTTGGCAACCCGGATTCACCATGGTGATGAGTTCCCGTTAGAATAGTTTTTTCCCCCTCGAAGTGGAGCGTCTGTCTGAACTGGCAAGACAGAGTCATTATGTAAAGTTTTTTCCTCCTCATTCACCGTGTCGGCTCTTTTTCATGGTGAAAGCAACAGAGTTTAAATATGGAACTTGTTTGTTTGGAGATTTCATATTTACTTTCTTGCTCTGGTAATAATATACACGCAGTCACGCCAATAAAGTAACAAAACAAATTGACAGAGTTGAAAGTTATAAAGATACAAGGAGGGTGAGGGTGAGGATGTGATAGTCATCATTTCATTGTTACTTCTTGAAGAACTGAAAAGAAGTGAGAGAAAATGCAGCATGTTATTTAGGAAAAATGAGTAGTAATCCCATCTGCTAAAGCAGTGGCGGACTTGAGGAAGATACTTTTGAAATGGAGATGTCTTTCACAGTCTGAGCAGCAGCGGCGTTTCACAATGGCGTCTGGGAAAATGTGCAACTGGATCCTGGTTTACTTTTTGTTTTCTCTGTCAGTTCTTTCTTTATTTCCTTTTTGGCATGATTGCTAAATGTGTTTTGTGGTTTCATAACCCCCCCATGATTTTTAAAGCTTTGTTGAAAGCATTTGTTTAGGAATTTGCTTTTCAGAGACAGTTTTATGTACTTGCATGCTTGCCTCTTTCAGTGGAGTTCCCTTCAGCGTTGTCATTTTTAAAAGACTAAGAAACCCCCTAAGAAAGGTTTAAAAAATGGAGGGAAGAGCATTTTCCACCGCTCCTCTCATTGATGAAATGTTTCCTCTTCCTCTTCAATTATTTAGGCCGTTTTCATTGGAGAACTCCCAGTTGCACCCGGTGAGATTTGCATCCTGATTTATTTGTCATATATCCTTTATATCTCTAAATTCTTTATACCTCTCCAGTGGCCCCATGCATCTTTCATGGGCTCCTCAGCAGTGTTTGCAGGCCAGATCCAAACACATTTTACACGTCACGCTGCTGCTGCAGCTCGCCTATTTCACCTTGGGTGTGTAGGGTGAATGAAATATTTATTGTCTAGTGTCGGTAATTTTCTTTTCCTCACACCACCAAGTTTTTGGCGTTGTCAGTGTCAAGAGTCGCCACCTCACAGGCTGTTTTTCCCCCACTTTCCCCCTCTCTCCTTGAACTTTGAAAATTGCAAGAGAAGCATCTCTCCGACCTGGAAAAGGCTGTTTTGTTGGGGATGAGTGACTGACACAATTAGGTGAATATGGAAATGAAGTGTTGATGCTACCCACAGGGCAAGTCAAGTCAAGATGAATGTATTCACGAAGCGCTTTTAACAAAACAAGTTCATCACGGGGGGAGTTTGGAGAAAGTCAAAACTGAATTCACAAAAATCAAACAAAGGTGAAAATATTTTACAGTCATATTGGCAGTTGTTTGACTTGTGGTGACTCTGTTATTCAAGAGCTTACTTTTTTTGGCCAGCCTATTTCCTTGTTTATTTATGCTATTGACATAAATGTCAAAAACATCAACAACAACAAAAACCAAGAGGGAGATAAGTTTGTGACACGGTTAAATGTGACAATGCTTTGAACTTGCGTCACACAGACTTTACCCCCACACCAGCGAGCACAGGGATGAAGATAAACATGTTTGTGATGGTGTATATTTAATTCTCCGTTTGGCCTGCATTGCAGTTACTCTCACCCACGCAGGGTGGCATAAGGCAAAAGCATTCCCAACTGATTAATTCCCCAACAGTTATTCCCCTATCTCCCTCTGTCTGTCTCTGTTGACATGCTGCCACTCCAAGCCGTTCCGCTGATTCTTATTTCCCTAACACTGGCACAAGCTAAAGCGCCGCATATGTGGCGCACAATGTGGGAAACGCTCCGGCCTTTTCCCCTGGATCGGGGCGCAGCACGTGGAGACAGATTGTGGTGCTGGAATGTGCCACCGAGCCTTACAATCCCCATCTGCTCGGGCAAGCCGTGGATGAGCGGGGGAATGACGGAGGGATGGAGAGGCAGAGAGAGAGGAAAGGAGGCAGAATGATGGAGTGGCTATTAAATATACAGCAGGCAGTGAAGAGCATGCAGGGTGTTGTTGGGAGGCTCCTGCATTATGGTGCCGCGTCAGTGCTCCATCTCTTCATTTCTCTTTTTCCTTCTATTTCAGTACTGCAGCTTCTGAGCAGTGTCTTGTCTGTTACACGTTTTTTACACTTTTTTCCCATCACTCTTTTCCTGACATTCCTTCATTTTTCCCACATTCTTCATCTTCCCTTTTCTTCCCCCCTCACTTTGTAATTTCATCTTTTTTTTCAGCTGTTACTTTTCCTTCCTGTATTATGCCGTCTTCCCTTCCCCTTCTTTTTTTTATTCACTTCTTTCATCTGTTTATCTTTATTAACTTGCTTCAATCCTGTTCATTCTTCAACTTTTATACTTTTACCTCTGTTTTTTACTTTTCTTTCTCCTCTTTTTCAGTGTCTTTCCGTTCTTTGAGCTCTTTCTTTTCCTTTCCTATTCTTCTCCTCTCTTTTCTTTTCTGCCGTGTTTTCTTTACTTCCCTTCCTATAACTGTCTTCCTTGCAATAACCTCATGTCTACTTCCTGTCTTCCTTCTTTCTTTCTTTCTTTCCTAACATGCTTCTCATAGGGATCTTAGGCCACCTATGTGACATAAATCAGACATGAATCCAGCTTCAGGGTTCAAATGGAGATGTTTTATTAGAACAAGTCCTGGAGTCCTTGGTGGGGGGG
Organism: Nannoperca obscura; assembly: GCA_036024295.1. Classification (NCBI taxonomy): domain Eukaryota; kingdom Metazoa; phylum Chordata; class Actinopteri; order Centrarchiformes; family Percichthyidae; genus Nannoperca; species Nannoperca obscura. The sequence goes on along the minus strand of JAVQJL010017282.1, from coordinate 1,594 downwards.
AACCAGTTGATGTGAATTGAGTTGAGGCTAACCTCGATGTTAATTCAACCTTTTATGGAGCGGCTCTGGCGGTGGTGGGTACGGGCTTCGTCTCAGATTTTGTGACAGCTCGCTAACGCAGCTCCGCTGAGGTGTCTCTGCCACATTTTCTCCCCGTTTGCCATCTAATTCACACGTCCCCGAAGTACACTCCCAAAAAATTGGATGGTAAAACATTGTGAAAACATCCTTAGTTGACAGTCGTACCATGACGGGGGATGGGTGGGGCGAGTGAAAGGGTATGTGGGTCATGTATCTGTGTCCAGATCAGTTGGCAGATTCTTTTTTTCCTTCTCTTTCTCTCTCTTTCTTTTTCATTCCGGCAGACTTCTTCATCAGGTTGGAGGGAAGGCGGCCTTCTGTCACGACAACACTGTGTGTGTGTGTGCTGTGTAGGGTGGGGGGTGGAGATAGGCTGGGGTGGGTGGGTTTGGGGGAAGCAGCCTGACTGGAAAACTGTGTTCGTCTATTTTTAATTCATGGGATACCACCTGGCTAATGGTGTTTTTGGATCCGCCTGCTCCCCGCGAGCCCAGAACAGGACTTGTTTCAAATAATCAGGCCTCCACCAAATGCACTAAAATTATTCATGCAGCCTGCATTACGAGCCGTTGATCATAATATTGGAATATTAAAACAGTTCGGAAATGTCAGGTAGCATTAGGATGCACTGATGGCAACCCAAACAGCTCATGTAAGTTATATGGGAAAAGTAAGACATTGTAAAATAACCTATGCACACATACACATACTCACATAAAGGCAGTATAAAAATATGAATATATATATTTCTTTATAATAATATAAAGATAATAAAACTGAAAAATAAGGCTGCAAATGACTTGATGTAAGCATAAAATATAAGACATACAGAAGTTTTCTTTGGACAAACATTAAGAGGCTCTGTAGACTCAAGGGCAGCGTTAAAAACAAATTTCTGTGTCATAACAACATTGTGATGTCAACATTACAGGAAACGTTAACATAGTCATGCTGAACTTACAGTAACCAGCAGGCCACTGATGTTATCCTGCCCATTGATTTCCTCTGTGGCCCTAAGTACTGACGGCTTCAGCTTAAGATAGCACGAGACCATAAAAGGCAGATTGACCAAACACAACATCATATGATTATATGAAATATTGATAAGAGTGGTCTCCTCTCCCATCAGGCCTTATGGACAAATAAATGGACAACTGACCAGCCCTGGCTGGACTCGAGCAGCTTGTACAATAAACAGAGGAGCGTAAGAGCTCAACAAAGTGGAAAATACAACGGAGTCTAAAGGCTGAAAGCTTGCTGGTGCAAATGTTTCAAGCTTAACACAAAGCTTATTGATAAAATATTTAAAAAAAGGGTTGGACTTAATAAGTAATCACTTCTTCCTACTTCTTTTCGGACAAGAAATATTTACACATGTTGTTTATTGTTACTTTGCTGTATCTTTGCTGTTAATTTCATTGGTTGTTCTTGTTTGGTTTTCTTACTTATATTTTGATTTTTTTCACATTCAAAATAAAAATATCTATCTATCTATCTATCTATCTATCTATCT
>JAVQJL010017268.1:0-14501 GCA_036024295.1 Nannoperca obscura | reverse complement strand
TTTCTTTAAAGTTAAGACTAGTTTAAAGTCATCTTCATTGAAAAGTACAGTGCTTTTCCTTCAAAAATAAGGACATTTCAATGTGACCCCAAACTTTTGAACGGTAGTGTATGTAAGTTGTCAAAATGCATTGATGCCCCGTAGGTGGTTGTTTTTAAACTTCAAGTCAGTGTGACCAGCACCTGGCTACTATGACAGACAGACATGGCCAAGTGCATTCCTGATGCTATTTCAGGCATCTTTGGATGTCTGACTGGGGTCCTCTTAAGAGCCCCTCTGCATAAATGTGACTCAGACTACAGCAGGAAAACATGCCAGTCTGGGTTTTATTTATTTAGGTCAGACATAACAGATTGCTCTTCCTTTCTGACATCATTAGAAGCAGATTTGAATTGCAAAGCAGTAAAGGGCTCACATGCTGCAGGTCATAAGCTCCTCCTTTGTTTTCCTGGATATCCTGTAGAATTGGTTGGGCATTTGTCACCCTGGAATGTCACATTTGTTGCTTTGCACAATTGCAGGTTTCATAAAGCTTTGGTTTTGTGAGTATTTACTATGGTGCCTGTATGGGCTCCAACAATTTTGTCTTTGTAGGTGTATATTGTTTTAGGATATTGTTATATTTTAGGAAGTTCACATTTTGGGTACAGCAGTAGAATTACTCAAATACAGCAAATTTAAGTGTACTGGACTGCATTCATTTCTCATGACAGTCAGTCTGGGCTATTGTATTTTGATGTTCTGCTGTCGGTTTTTGTTTGGGTCAGCCTTGTGGCATTATTGTTTTGCAGTGGTTGGGAGACACCTCTCTGCTCCGCAGCCTCCTGAGTTATGAATGTCCCAGATTACATAAGAGGCTATTTAGGAGAGCAACATGGACCTCTTCAAACGGTCACAAGTTCTTAGATCATCTCAAACTGTTCAGGATGAACTGGAAATTCAACAGACACACAAAACATTGTGCTGTTTTTTTATTTTTATTTTTACTTTTTATATAGGTTAAGAGATCAAAATGTGTTGGTGGTGGTTTCTGTTTTTATGGTTCAGTCTGAAAAAGTAATCTACTTGTCCCATGTTGTTCAAGTCTTGTCATTTTAAATGGGTATAAGATATATAAAATGTGATATCTTTTGCTTATGAAATTATGAGGTTTTTTTGTAGCCTTTTACATGGATAACAAAATTACCTTTGTAAGGCTACAGTGTATATTTTCCACTGCAGAAAATGGTAAAATTTCTCAAATGTGTCAAAAAAACAAATGTTTTCTCTTTTCTCACCGTCTCTGCTTTTTGTTTCTTTCTTACAGACTATGAGAAGACATCGAAATGAGGTGACAGTTGAGTTGAGAAAGGTGAGAAAAGAAGCACCATCTGTCTACACTCTCGCACGCACACACACACACACACACCCACCAGGCCTCAGTATTATAAAGTGTCTCAGATTCCAGATCAGTGGAGTAGGATGCATTTTTGCTAGCCTTCTGGATTGGATCACACAGGGACATTCATAATAATGTAGTTAATCTGTCAGTGTGACGGATAAATAACTAGTGAGCCGTCTATAAATTATGTGATGTTCATTAACAGACTCTGTTGGGTCTTTTTTTTGACAGCAAAACCTCCAGTAGGATATCCAGTTGATACTTAAGCACGTTTCTTTCATTTATGGTACAGACACCACCATGCAGACAGCACATTAACCAGACAACAGTCGGGTTTCATTTTGTCCTTTTGATAGAACATGATTCTGTTTTGTCTGCACGCTGGAGATCTGTTCCAGGCAATTCCACAAAGATCTCAAAGATTTGTAGATCCAAAAATTACTATATTTGCTGCAGGCTTTTGGAAAATTGTGGTGCCATTTGCAAATCTCTTTGTGTATTTTGCAGTAAAAGCTGCAGAGCTTCCATGTTTTGATGTAGTGCTATTCCCTGTCTTGATTTGTTGGCTTAAAACATGAACAAAGGTGGCATATACTTAATACTAAATAGGCATTGTACAATGTGATGTTTGTACGTTTAACACATTTCTTGTTGTTTTGGTCCTTTACTCTGCACTATGAGCTTAAAATGAAGCAGGCATTATAAGCTTAAAAATGCCAACTTTCAGCTTTAATTTAAGGGTATTTACCTCTATGCAACTCAACAGTGTAGGAATTCATCATGTGTAGTTTTAAGTGCGTATTCTTTGCATTCGCTGATTTCCCAAGTCTATGACCCACTGACATCACATGATGCAGGCGTCTTCATGTCTCGCTTTTTGCGCAGGATATTCGCCTTCATTGTGATCTTCACGGAGTGAAAACTGTGCTGTTGCATTGATGATAGTTCTGGCGGGTTGCTTTGGATGTACATTTTGGATGAATGTACTCCTGCTGCTTTGTGCCATTGTCCAAACAGATTTGATTCATTCAATTTGATCTGAACAGAGATGCGTTCATCCTCATCAGTGAACACAAGTTCACAACTTGAAGAACAACACACCTTGAATCACTCTGGTATGGTGGACCTTTTTAGGTAACACTTTGTAGAGTACTTAAGAACCCATTAAGGCCAGCTCAGACCAAAGGCAAGTTGAAACTTGCAACTACTTGCAATGCGCCGGTCTGCAACGAGACTGTGTGTCGTTTCCATAGCAACAACTTTGTACTTCTGTTCCAGCTGCCGGCTTTTCAGGCATTTTTTTTGCATCTGGATATAATTTGTAGTGTCTTAGTGTATGAATGAGAATAGTGAGTTACTTGCTACTTGCTTGAGTCAAGCTGAGTTGGGCCAGTCTACACTGCTGCAGTTCTATAACAGTTTTGTCTCGTCACAAATCTTTGGTCTGAACTGGCCTTGAGTTCCACAGCTAACTGTAACCTGGCTCTATATATATTGTGTTGGTGTCGTTTTCTCTTCATTGCACTCTGACACAACCATGCCTTCCCTCGTGCAGAGGGCTCCCAACCTGTTGGTAGTTGTTTTTACCTTTCCCAGTATTCTTTTCCTTCTTCTTCGGGTTGCAGAGTTGTCCATCATGTATTGAGATCATTGGAATAATTAGTCTGAAAGGTTTGAATACAGTTTAACAGCAGTTGTGTTTTAATAGCTTTTAAGCGTTGCATTGTCTTTGTGTGCTATTCTTCCACTGTGAAATCAGTCATGCACCTTTTTTTAAACTTGCTGATGGGTCCGAGATTGTTTTAATGAGGCTGACTTGAGTTTATATAGAATAGATCAGTCACATCTTAGCTGAGTTAAGAGTTCTTTGTTTTGCTTCAAATTGGGATGTCAGGAAGATGAATAACTTTCTGTGTAGATTATACCTGATGACAGTACTGACACAGTACTGACACAATATAGCTCACCCATCAGGGTTATCCAAAAAAGCTTGTTAATAATCATTTTAGTAGGGTTTATCTAATTGCTTTACTGATACATTTTGCCCTCAGGAATCTTATCAACATTTGTTGAGTCATGTGTTTATCATTCTGAGTCGTGTCATCTCGGTCTCCTGGAACAGGAAAGGCATATGTAGGTAGTGAAAGAGGAAGGTGCCCTCTGATTCTAGTAACTGGGTGCCAGATAGAAATGTGAAAATAACCTTTTGCAAAGTCTTTGCTCTGTAATAAACATGTTTTTGGTACAAAATTGACACTGTCAAGAAAACCACAGCATGTAGACGCCATCTCATATTGGGAAAATTAACATTTAGATGAGGAACAGATTTACTAGCAAAGGCACGATTTGGTAAAGAGCCACCTGAACTGGTAATTCAAATAATCAAAACTCAAGGGACACTTTTTTAGCATTGTGCTTCCAGAGAGTCTGAAGGTGCCGGTAAACAAGCATGTAGAGCAGCAAAGCCACGAGCAGACGTTTTGGAGAGCGCCGACACAGCTGGAGGGGGGGTGGTGTTTAAACATAAAACGTCATTGCTGCAGAGCGCTGAGATGGTCTCACGTCTACCACATTCCATTCAGCTGGATCAGAGCAGCAAGAAGCACTGCACTAGCTGATTAGTCATCAGTGACGCACATCAGCATGATGCACAGGAATGTAGGGCAAGGGAATCTCCTCCTACCACTGACTCACATGCCCTGCAAATTGATGGGACGTGTGGGTCTTTCAGCTTGTTTGTATGTATATGTGTGTATCTTATTTGCATGCTGAATGAATGTGTGCGTGCTGGGGGGATTTGCAGAGCGTGTTGAGGCTTTGGAAGGTTAAATGTCGTCCAAAGATGAGCGTGTGTTTGCTTTGTGGACTAGCGTTCAGGCATATTTTCTCCAACTTACACACTTGGCATGCAATTTCTGTATTTTATGTAGGCCATACTCCTGAAAGTAAAAGTTTGGGAAAAGAGAGCATTCACTGTTACTTTAAAGAATGCATTAATGAACACTTTCATGTCCTCCCCTCATTGCTTTTCCGTCTTTTCTCCTCCTTGTCAGAACAAACGAGATGAACATCTACTGAAGAAGAGAAATGTCCCGCAGGAGGAGAGTCTGGAGGACTCTGACGTCGACTCAGACTTCAAAGGAGTAAGTGTGGGCGTGTGTCTGTCTGAGCGAGATGTAGTGAAACTGGACTGTCTGGATAACAAGTCAAAAAGGTTAAAATCAAGTGGTCAGTGTATTTAATGTGGTTCAAAATCACTTCAAACTGTGTGTGTGTGTGATGGACATAGAAACATTAGCTGATCAGCTTCAGAAGAATAAAATGCATCTTTTCTTTTTTGTTTTACTGGGATTTCCTCCCAAATAAAAGCATTTACGCTGCAAATAAAATATCAAAGCGTTGTAAGGAAATGAATGGTCTCTGTTTAGTAATATTTATTATTCCAATCTTCAAAGGGCCAATTCACCCAAATTACAAAGAACATTTTCTCCTTAGTTGAGACTGAAAGTTCATCCTCGATCTTGGAAAGAGCAGCAGACACAGAAATCTCACCACAAGGTTTATTTAGTGGCTGTTTCTGGAGCTTTCGATCATATCACGCATTCTTCATTAGTAGATGGAGTTTTCCCAGTTGTCATGGAATTGGAGGTGTTCAAATTTCCTGGATTTACTACTTTCTTTTATTTGGCCAGACCAAAGATTAGCTACGAGGCGAGTTGAAGCAACGTTCTGTTTTCGCCAATGCGACTGGACAAGATGTTTATCGTTTCCATAGCAACGACACTCTACATCCATTCTAACTACCGGCTATTCAGGCTTTTTTTTTCACTGGATGTGATTTAATGTGTTTTAACATATGAATGAGGATAGTGATAGTGAGTTATATGCTGCAGTTGAATTTCAAGTATTGATAAAATGGGGAAAACATTTGTAAAAAACGAGAGGGAGGAGATGCCCGGCTGACTTCACTACGAGCTGATTGGCTGTTGAAACGGGTAACATGTATTTAGATTCTAAAACCAGCAACTGGTCGAGTGGCAGGTGATATTAAACTGATATTGTAATAACTTATGTTTTATGGATGGCCGGTTTGGTGAGTTTATGTGGTCATTTTCTTTTACCTACTCGTCTCTCCATGCAGATTTGAGTTTTGTTAATATCTGCTGCTGAAACTTCGGCCACCACCCCAATACAATTTTTAAGGTGAATGGAATTAAGCTTTTGCTCCTCGTAGCTACGGAAAATTATGTTTTGAAAACTCAACATCAGTGTGTTTTTCTAGAAATATATATTTTTAATTGTTTCTATTAATTTCCCAGAAGAATACCCACTGTTTTTTACTGAAAAGATTATTTTGGCGTGTTTAGTGGATTATCCTGAGAATACCATGTAGCTCCATTGAATTTGGTTGGCACCAGGAATCTCAGAAACAAAAAGATCTTAAACCAAAGCAAATCTGCGTGTGTAAAAATATATTTAGTAAATTGGGTGAATTGACCCTCGTTTCTCACCGATGGAAGTTTCTTTTTTTTTTCTGTGTAGCATTAAAGAAATACACCCTGGTTAGTAAAATATTTTATAGATTCAGAACTTTACAAAAAGCACGTCTTGCTGCTGTCAAGTGTTTTAGTGTACCTTGTAGTTTCTCCACATAATGTAATATATGTGGACGGAGTGTAGCAATAAAGCCTTTTAGTAGATTAATGAAATGATGAGGAACGCTCTGCAGAGTACACCAATCTGTGGACTTTAATCACAAATTGAAAATGCTGTCACTGTTTGTGGCCCACAGCAGCATTTGTGAAAAGGGAAATGAAGAGTACCGATTGAAAACTGAATGACTGTGCCACCACACGTCAACGCCATTTCATCCAACATTCTTACCTCTTTGTTAGTTATATCTTACAAAGAGACTGTCTCATGGACGCTGTGATTGAAACTCTATCAATTTATCATTCTACCATGTTTTCACATTGTAGAACCAGAACAGTGAGTAGAGACATTTATCTTAAAATACTGACAGAAATCCAAAATATCACTTGATACCAACACTGAAACCAGGTAGTGGAGTGGGACCTCCACGCTATATTGTCTCAGCCCTGTTGGATGTTCAGAGTTACAGGACACTTCAGGGAAAAGAGAGAGGGTGCAGCTCATTGTAATGTCCGTTTCAGTTGAAAGCCACTGAGCATTTTGCATATTCTACACCAAGATACTGTGGGCCAGCTGTTAATGCTTGCATGTTTTTCATCATTTGAATCCATCCCACACACTGCACATACATACTACAAAATAATACCTGAGCAGCATGAGATACAAAAAGTTTACTTGTTACACTATTGCCCCCTAATTACATAAGGGAAATGTACTGTTTTTAAGTTGGGTGCTAACATTCCTCCACATTTCTCTCTGTGCAGCAAAATGTTACACTCGATGCCATCTTACAGGTAAGAGTTCACATCATTCCAGCCTTCCGTTGATATTCCCAAATCTAGTGATGCCGCCTAAACGGTCGGCTAATTATGCTGCGCCAGTATAACTCATGGCCTTCACTCTTTGTCACTACAGAACGCTACCAGTGACAATGCAGTTATCCAGCTCAGTGCTGTACAGGCAGCCAGGTGAGCGACTGACACAACACACACACATACAGACGCCAGCTGTTTTTTAAAATAAAAAAGTGAAGTTCTTAAGATTTTTTTATTCTACCCTTTTTGTCAGAAAACTGCTCTCGAGTGACAGAAACCCTCCAATCGACGACTTGATAAAGTCTGGGATCCTGCCCATTTTAGTCAAATGCCTGGAAAGGGACGACAAGTAAGTCTGCATCCAAAACAGTTTGTGCGTTTGCCTTCGGTGTTGTTTTTCTCTGACGCAACGAACGGATTGTTCTAGTTGTTAAGTTAAGACTTGCAGGCTGCTGTGATGAATTACTGCTGCTGCTGCTGCGTCGAGTTCTCGCCGCAACGGAGGCTTTGGTGTGCACGAGAGTGTGCGTGTCCAACTGTGGCCACACGTGAGAGTGTGTGAGAGGCGCGCGGGGCAGTTGGCTGGTCCTCTCTGTCCAGGCCAAACCAAATATAACAGCATTCCTGTCTCTCGGAGGCCCCCCTATTCCCAGGACCTTGTGTTCACCGAGGGGGGGAGAATAAATACTTGGGGTGGAAGAGCTTCTAAGGAAGTTAAGGACTTTTACCATGGCAACCGACAACAGATCTCATGTTAACACGGAACACCAGCTTATATTGGACATTGCTGGTATTTGAGTTTGTGCTGAATGCATCAGCGCAGTATAACCCATGTGCCCCCATCAAGAGAAAATAATTGCCTACTACATGTTGCCACAGCATTTTTATTATTACCTATTATCATGGGTGTATAATCCCAATGCAATGTTCAGGATGAAAATTAGCAGCATTTTACACGAAGAAGACGACGAGACAAAAAGTCTTATCCGAGGTCTTCAAATTAAATCTGTGAATTAAAAATGAAAGGCAACCACAGTGGCCGGTTACATCACAAAGAGTTTCCCATTTTACACCCCAAAGCTTAAGCAACCAGTAGGAACTCCAGATCACGGTTGGCCGCCGGATGAAATATTCAGCGGTGTGGACGGACTTGCCGCTCTGTGCCGCGATTTACTAGCATTTGGCTGGTGGGTGGCGTGAGGATCACTTGCAGCTGTGTGATTTCTAATCTTTTGTGCCGCATCATTAAAAAAAAAAACATTCCTTTTGAGCATAGCCCTAGTTCACCAAACAGCGTCGTATCTAGACCACTGATCCGGTGTCAGATATTATCCACGACACAGGCTCTATTTTTACAAGGTTTTCACATTGTGAAACTGTTTGTTTATTTATTTAAAATATGCAAATAATGGAAAACTCCTATGCCCTGATGAGCAATACACTTTCAATTAAAATGGGTTTAATTCCTCTAACAAAGTTTTTTTAGTTCTGGAAGGTAAATATAAAGATAAGCCTTGAAAATCATGTAATAGCAGCTGGGAACTCAAGAAGCTTATAAGGAATATTATTATTATTACTATTACCCACCCCCCCTTTTCTGTCCAACTCTATTGTGGACACTAAATGAGTCTTCTTGAACTGGTTTTGTTTTCTTTGTCCTACAGCCCCTCTCTTCAGTTCGAGGCAGCCTGGGCTCTGACCAACATTGCCTCTGGGACGTCAGCACAGACTCAGGCTGTGGTTAAATCCAGTAAGTTGACCCCACATTCTGTCCGTCCCCCAACACACACCCCCTGCAGTCTGTGTTTGTATACTGTCTGCAATCTGCCAAGCTGGCATATTTATATTTTTTTCCCTGACTGAGGCAGGCAGGCAGTCATTTTTTGGGGGGGGGGGTTGTTTTTATTAGATAACCGTGCAGTCTTATTTTAAAACAAAGCCAACACAACTGTAGAACGTGTGTGATTAACTGGCTGTTCAAGAAATAAGTTATTTTAGAATGAAGGAATGCCACTTTATCTTTTAATCAATCGATTAAAAACACACAAAATTAAAGGTGAAATTGTACGACTTGATTTTAAATTGAACTGAGTAATCAGGATTTGCTTAAATCAAATATAAGTAATTTATACTTCTACATACGTGGAACATTTTAGCATGTTTTCAGCTTCTATTGGTCTAACGTCCAACTTAATTATCTTACGCTAAACTTAGATCTTTTTGGTTTTAGGAATATGGTTTTAAAATTGTGATGTTCAACTAAGTGTGTATCTTTTTTAAACATTCATCTTGATTTCCCAGTAGCTTGTGTTTGCTTTTGAAAATCTTTAATTGAGTCATTCTCATGTAAAATGAGCTCATACACGAAGGATCACTTTTGAAAAGGTTTTGTTATAATCCAGCTAATTTAGCCCAAGCATTCATGTACCTGAAAGGAAATCAGATTCATGTCACCTGACACCACACACTATCTGAAGAGTGTGAACACCCACACAGGTGTTTACAGTTATTCTCACTGATCTGCTTGGGTAGAGGTGGGGTGGAGATTCTGGGAATTGAGTGAGGTCACCAAAACTTAACTAATAACAGATAAAAGTATGGTTGCTCCGCCCAAAGAGGCGCAACAAAACCAGGAGAGTCTCGATAATGTCACTCACGCACTGTCTGTACATGCTCCGCTGTCCTGAGAAGAGGTTCAATTTAATAAAAACATGTGCATGTTCACTCCTGGATATTAGAAATGAATCTTATTGTAGCGAGTACACATTTTTCCCCTCTACAATGCTTTGACTGTCAACAAGGTCGTTTATAGGTATTTATACCAATTCATTGAGTCGTAAACTTTTTATTGATGCCCTTACTTGGGTTAAGATTAGCTGTCATAAACCCTCAGTCATGGATCTGTGTTTTGTTTGGCTTTGGATGTGACCAGAGTTGCACAATCGCTCACCTCGGGCAAGTTTTTGATTGGTTGATGTTCGTGTGTCCAGGCGCAGTGCCCCTGTTCCTGCGGCTGCTACACTCTCCCCACCAGAATGTATGTGAACAGGCTGTATGGGCTTTAGGAAACATTATAGGTAAGTAGTGCTCTCCTACTGAGTGTGTGTGTATACGTGCTGCTTGGAATCAACCGCTCAGAGTTATGTTGACCTCTGCACCTCGCCCGCCCAGGTGATGGTCCACAGTGCAGGGATTACGTCATCTCCCTGGGCGTGGTCAAGCCCCTGCTTTCTTTCATCAACCCGTCAATCCCCATCACCTTCCTCCGCAACGTTACCTGGGTCATTGTTAACCTCTGCCGCAACAAGGATCCACCACCACCCATGGAGACTGTGCAGGAGGTGGGTTGTGTGTGTGTGAGTGTGCGCGTGCCAGACAGATGGATGTGTTGCTTTGCTGTTGAAAGTGTCGCTGCAGGCTGAGTCACACAGAGTTCTTGCAGCGCCTTTTCACTAGCCAAATCAGCCTCGTCACCCTGGGGAGTTTCTAGCTATAAAGCTCTTTTAAGCTCTTTTGGTAACATTTGAAGTCTGGTTTTGACAGCTCTTCCTCTTTTGTGACGTCTTTTCTTTGTGTCTTTTTAACTCTGGCCTGTTTTTTGCCTTCATCTGATCCGTCTACTCTTATGCCTACTTCCAGCCCACTCACAACCTACTTTTCTTTCCCCACAGATTTTGCCCGCCCTCTGTGTGTTAATATATCACACCGATATAAATGTAAGTATCGGAGCGAGTGATTGGACTCAGTCATTTTGTATTTACTGATTTGTATCAATTTGTAGAGAAAGGTCACCTGCTTTGTGCTGTATGCATGCCATTTTTCTAAACTTGTGTGTAAATATATTTACTGCACGTGGCCTTACCTTACGTGTGCCTGTGTGTTTAGATCCTAGTAGACACGGTGTGGGCTCTGTCCTATCTGACGGACGGGGGCAACGAGCAGATCCAAATGGTCATTGATTCTGGAGTCGTTCCATTTCTTGTGCCTCTCCTCAGCCATCAGGAGGTCAAAGTTCAGGTGAGTCTTATTGATTTGAATTAATCTTTACTTTTTTGTCTACAGTAACCCCCTTTTCCAAATGTCAATGAATTTATCAGCAAACTCATTTAAACTTTTTCTTTTAATTACTGCCCTCCTTTGTCTTTGTGAAACTGCAGACGGCAGCTCTAAGGGCAGTGGGGAACATTGTGACGGGGACGGACGAGCAGACGCAGGTTGTGCTCAACTGTGACGTCCTCTCACACTTCCCCAACCTGCTCACACACCCTAAAGAAAAGATCAATAAGGTATCGCCACTTCAGCCTCAGCCTTCATGCTGTTGTGTTTGTGTTTTATTTTGTTAGTCTGGCGGTTTCTTATGGCTCGGCATGGAAATAGGAGTATGGTGTCTGCGCTAATGCATACTGCAGTGGAGTTCATGACATTTATGAGAGCTATGTGTTTCACTGTCAGGAAGCATAATATATCAGGAGCAGGCTTGTTAGTGTATGTATTCTCTTACTCCTTCACTTGAGCATACAGTTTTTTCTGTTCATTTGTTTTTAACAGGAAAATAAATTGTTTGTTGCTAACCGATATATTTGATAGGTAAATGTCTCTTACCTTGATTCCACAGGAACACATTCATTTTGAATTATAGTGAAATCCAAACACTTTAGAGGTAACAACATCCGACTGGTTTCAATGCTTTTTTAAAAAGCGTTAAGGTGCTGAGCCCGGATTCTATGCACAATCAAGTGTAAAAAGACGTATGGAAACGGAGAGCAACGCCAGAGTTATGGCACAAATTCCCAAAATAAGTTGAAAGGCCAATCATCGGCTCCATTCCCTATTTTGGTTAGGATCCCTATTTACTCGCCCATTGAGGAAGAGAAATGCTTTTTTTCTCTTGAGGTTTTCTGGAAGAATATCCGTGTGTGGAAAATAGATGGCGCTGCTTCTGACTGTTTGCAATGCGTCTGTTTTTACAGGAAGCAGTCTGGTTCCTGTCCAACATTACAGCTGGGAACCAGCAGCAGGTCCAAGCTGTGATTGATGCCGGACTGATTCCAATGATTATTCACCAACTGGCTAAGGTCTGTGCGTGGTGGAAGAACAGGAACGAGATTCCTTCTTAAGCTTTAGATTCTCTATTCTTTATGTTCAGTTCTCTCAACAGATGGTGTGAGACTCTAAATGCGGACTAGCATAATGTTTGTATGTTCTCAGTTGCATCAGTCGTTTAGTCGCCAGAGAAGCAGCACAACTCTTGATAAATGAACTAGAATTTATGAACACTGAATGCAAACGGTGCCCACATTTTCTGTGTGCCTTGGCACTATGCTGTTTGTAGAAAAGCCCTGCTACGTGCACGTCTCAGTGACAGCCTGTCTCTCTACAGGGTGACTTTGGCACTCAGAAGGAAGCTGCGTGGGCCATCAGCAACCTCACCATCAGTGGGAGGAAAGACCAGGTGAGCTGGGCTTTGGGACCAATGATGTAGAAATCTGGAGCTTGTTTCAGTTCATAAACTGCTGTGAGGGTGATATTCTTTTTTTTAATTTAACATAAGTGCTGTTATTTAAACTGCAGAAACCCTACCTAGCTGATAGTAACCTGATAATATAAATAGTAAATGTTTACCTCACATGTTTTCACTCTTCCACACTATTGAAGGATGAAACTAGGCGATGTTGACTTGTTAACATGTGATGGTCATTGTGAGATTCACAAGGACGTCCTCCACACTCGTAACCGCGTGCCTATGTTGTAATCAAGCGTGGATGTGGTTGTGTGCGCGTGGATCCATGTAGGTGGAGTTCCTGGTGGAGCAGAACGTCATTCCCCCGTTCTGCAACCTGCTGTCGGTGAAGGACTCCCAGGTGGTGCAGGTTGTCCTGGACGGCCTGAAGAACATCCTCATCATGGCAGGAGACGAAGCCAGCACCATCGCTGAGATCATAGAGGAGTGCGGAGGTCTGTATCTGGCTGATCGTAGCGGGCGGTGTCCATGCATTATGCAGTTTAGTTTTTTCATATGAATTAATCCTCTTACATACATTTAAGCTGTTATATTTTATATCTGTGCAATTCTGTTATTTATTTGTTTATTTTTAAGGACTAAACTTATTGGTTTCTATTTTTCTATTTCTTATGTGGAGAAACGAGTGCATGTTTTGACAGCCTTGTTGATTTTGTCAAATTGAACTGTGTACGTTTCTGCAGAAGCCTGTTCCCAGTTTTAATGTTATGTTTGTCATTTGTTTTGATTTTTCAGGTTTGGAAAAGATTGAACATCTGCAGCAGCATGAGAACGAGGATATCTACAAACTAGCCTTTGAGATTATTGATCAGTACTTTTCAGGAGATGATGTAAGTTTTACCACCAGCTGTTTACAACCTCGCACTTCATTTCCTTTCCTTTTATCCCGCTCTGTCAACAGACAACTCTGCTGCGCTCTCACAATATCTCTCGTCCTTTGTTCAGATTGATGAAGATCCCAGCTTGATCCCCGACACCACTCAAGGAGGGACCTTCAACTTTGACCCAGCTTCCAACATGCAAACAAAGGAGTTTAATTTCTAAAAGCCAGGATGTTTGGTTCAACCAGCTGCACGGGTACTCTGTAATCACCCCAGACATTCATCCATCTCTCCTCCAACCTGGCAACCTGGTACCGAAGGATTTACTTCGATTTACATCACTTCAACATGGAAACTCACCACTGAAGGATTTACCCACCCACACCTCTGCACTGCGGGGTGTTTTTTTTTTTTTTTTTCATAAAAAAAAAAAAGGTCATCCTTCACCAAACACGGCAACCCATGACCATCTGGCAACCTGCATCAGGAGGGGTGTCAGTGTTCTCTGCCAGTGCTTCTAAATGTCACACACAAGTAAAACCAGAAGGAAGAAACCGCCTTCGTGGCAAGATTTAATTGCCAAATGTCAAATCTTCATAAAGACAAAAACCGCAAGCACATTTCAGACACAAACACACGCATACACACACTTTTTGACACGTAGAATTTGTGTGCATAATTCAGTTAGAAGCCTTCATATCACTTACGGGGAAGAAATACTGCTGTTTGTTTGTGGTTTCTTTTTGTGCGTTCCCTCCCCTGGACTGTCCTCTGGTGTTACTTCACCCCACGAGCACGCACACCGACACACAAGGACACACATCACCACAATTTAGTCGCACAGATTCTTGGTGGCTTGGCACCCCGGTAACCCTCTCTCACCCAGTTTAAAGAGTTAATCCCAGAGCTAAGCCATGATTAACCACGGACCCCCACCGCCCTCCCAGGAGAGTCCTGGGGCAAGTGGAGGGGCGGGGGGTGAAAGGGCTCAAAGGCAAAAAAGAGGACTCCATGGTAAACTGACTGACGGGACTTCTGACTCGATGATGTCACTTTTTTTTAATGTGACCTCTGTTGAATTATCAAACTTAGAGTTTTGTTAAAAAAGCAAATCATCAAATGTGAAGAAAATGCCATAATTATTATTATTTTTTCAATACATACAACTGTAAGACCTGCTAACTTCCTGCTACTGATTCAGCAGAGCGATAACAGTCTTGTTTTTTACCGATGTGAATAACTGTCACGGGAGGTAGCACCTTTTTAGGTGACGGCACAGAGACTTAAGAGAAGAGGAACATGTCAGCTGT
>JAVQJL010017267.1:0-14943 GCA_036024295.1 Nannoperca obscura | reverse complement strand
AAATGAAAAATAAAACTAATGAATGGTACATCCTCTTCACAGTGCAGTCACAACCTCTGAGCATTGGGAGAGCAAACAGCCCACCTCTGCTCACCAAAATATACCACACAGAAGGACACTTTGATTGACACATCCTGACAACCAACATTTATGCCTGTCTAAGCTTTGCTTGTTTACCCCACCCCTCCTCCTAGATCACTGACGTTTCCAGCATTTAAAAAAAAAAATAAAAACAAACAGGAAACAAACTTGTTCCGAGCTGGTGGAGTGGAATCCTTCTCGATCGAGCAAGTGCTGGAAAAATCCAGGCTGACGCAGAGTCTCTGTTCTCCTCTGCAGAGCGTTTTGATTTCACCAAACCTTCCTTCTGACGTCCCATCCTCCCTCTTTGTCCTGCGGGTTTGACCACGTGTGTCCTCTGGCCCCGGAGACACCGCTGGAAATATTGTGGGAATCAAACTTGGGCGCTGGGTTTGGGTGGGGAGGGGCACGGGAGGGGGGGGCGCGTCTGGGCAAAGACCTCTCAGTCGGTGGAGAAGAGGTCTCCGGCCGAGGGGAGCGGGGCCAGACCCCCGGTCACGTTGGGCAGGAGCGACAGGTCAGGGAGACTCTGGATGTGGGACTTAAGCTCTTTCCTAACCTGGGTCACCCTCGCCAGTTTCTGCTTATATTCCTGGAGAAGACAAGATGACACAGCACGGGTATGAGCAAAAAAATATACTTTTCTTATTTACAAACTACAGTTGGCAGGAATGTCTTGTAACTACAGTATTTGGCTTTAAGAAAGTAATTAGGGTGCATCACAACTTGGGTCTTATTTGTGTAGTTTTGGCCATTATTACTACACTTAAACGTGTATTGGCAAGAAATACAAGCAGTAAGACAATCAGAAATGTTGTAAATAAGATAGATTAACTCCGAAAGTGAAAGTGAATGCACCTGAAATGTCAGTAATGATCCCTTACTTCAAATGAAAACAATGTTTGCCGTTTCAATTACATGCTGTCTGACTAATTGATCAGCTTACATTAAAACATTAAAGACTCCCAAAAACGTAACGTATCAATGTGTTTACTGCAAGTGTAGACATTAAATGATCTGCTCTCTTATATTTATCAGAAAAGTGACTTAACGCTTATTATTCATTAATGAAGCAGAAACTTTGAACACAAACAAGTTCAGACAGAGATCTCTCAGTTCTCAGCGTGCTGTTTGTGTATGCGGTGCCTTGCCTCTAGTTTC
The DNA here is from genome assembly GCA_036024295.1 of Nannoperca obscura. Taxonomy (NCBI): domain Eukaryota; kingdom Metazoa; phylum Chordata; class Actinopteri; order Centrarchiformes; family Percichthyidae; genus Nannoperca; species Nannoperca obscura. The sequence continues at coordinate 13,701 of JAVQJL010017267.1, read as the reverse complement.
TTCTCCCTCTCCATGAGTGCCTCCCTTTGGCTGCCGATGTATTCAGTCAGCATGCGAGCCAGCTGCCTCCGGTCCTCCAGCTCCGCAGCCAGTCGGCCGTTGTACTCCGCCAGCAGCAAACACGCTTCGTCCACCGTCTTTGACAGCTTGTCTGCTGCCTCTTTGTCTAGATATGGCGCCAAAGTGGGTTGTTAAGGTCACAGAATATGACGTGTATTTTAGTTTTTTTTATGTACGGGGCACAACTTTAAACCCTTTACTGTCTTTATAAACCTTTTTTATTCCATTGTATATTTTTGTCAACATTGTCCTTCTTTTTCCTTTTGTTTAGTACTATATATTTAGTCCTATATTGGTCCACAATTATTGTTTGATTACCTGTGTTTATAAAAAGTTATATACAAATAAAATTAATATAATTACTATAATGTGGATACAATTCACATGTACAGGATATTGCTATATACGAACTAAACTCACTGTTGTTAAGAACCTGTAACACCTTCATTGTTTACTTTCTACACTATGTATTGTTTTATTTTTGTTCTTAACTTCTAATCATCTTATTACTAGCTTGATACAGAAATTGCACAAGAAATATAAAATATAACAAATGAAAAAAATTCAGAAGCATATTTTAATAATGAGGGGAAAATAGGAACACTGCAAACCCATGCTGTAAAACATTTCTATATAATATTGTCCAAGAAAAGTCATTTCTGATGAGCTGAGCTCTCGGGTCTTACCAGTGATTTTCTCCAGCAGGGAAACGTCCTGGACTTCCTGCGGCAGCGAGGCGATCTTCTGACGAACTGCTGCATCGCCTGATGCAGCGTTCTCCAAGTCCTGCAGGGCCTTCACCAGCTCCTCAGTCTGAAAGTGTGTTTAAAGGGAAGAGAGGGAGAAAGGAATCAAAGAGGAGATGTAGAAAAGTAAGGACAGCAGCGCAAAGGGACACGTTTTTCTGCATCTTGTGCCATTCAGGTGCAATATTGGCTTCCTACCAGTTGGGTTGCGGAGGAGTCTGCGTTGTAAGGGGAGATGTGGCATCGGTAGTCGTCATCTTCATCGTCCTCTTCTTCCTGGATCTTCTGATAGCTTCGTTTCACAGCCTTCTTCTCTTCTGCAGAATCACGTTTAGAGACCAGAAAAACACCAACATATTATCAATATCACTAAAGTTTGTAGTCTACCCTACATATTAAACCAAAAATGAGACGAGCACATACAAAACCAACCTCTACGCAACGACAACAATTTCATTAAATAGTTTGACTTTTTTATGAATTCTTTGAATCTTAAATGGAAATTCTAACTAGATATTAACATTTAAGATATTCTGAAAAAGTTGAGAAGTTGAGTTTTGTCAGAAGCAAAGTTATAATAAAATGTAATAAATGTAATAAAAAGTGATCAAAACTCTATGGGTGAGCAGATCCACGCCTGAAACGTCGGGACTACTGATACTTTACATTTGTAATTCAAATATACTCAGAAGCGGCTTATCAATGATGCGTTTACTTCATAAATCATAAACATACTTCTTTCCCCTACATACTACATTAGCTGCTTTTAATAATACAAAGTATTGGTATCAACACCAGTGATCCTGGCCCTGGTATTGGATCAAAACCACATTTTGTGGTATAAACAAATACAGCATACATTCACGTAGAGTGTAACAAGATCATTATCAGCCATCTCACCTGAAGGCCTTGGGCTGTTAGAGTCTTCAATGGCCAGTTTGAGCTGCTGAATGAAGTCGCCTCTGTAGAGGCTCCTCTCCTTCCAGATGTTCAGCAGTCTCTCCATGTGCTTTTTACAGTTCTCATCTGCTTCCCTGCGAAAAGTAGAGAAGGGAGCATTAGCTGAAAAGATCATTTTACACCTCAAAACACAGCAAACAACCTGTGCATCATAAAAATAAGCGTTGGACCAAATATTTAATGTTTACCCTTATTATTTCCTGTTTATTTTATGATGAGATTCTAGATGTTGTGAGATGTCTCTCATTTTAGTTTGAGACAACCCGTTAAATAAGGTAGTTTGCTGATCCAACAAACATTAATGGGGCTTGCATGACGCAAGGGGATCAAGATCGCATTTTTATTTTTGGTGAATTCCACCTTTAAATAGTACCCACATTAGTACATTTCTTTGCAGAAACAGGAAATGAAAAGGAATACAATACAACAAATATTAGCTGCAGAAGCAGGTTTTCATGTAGGACGACATGTAGATCCTGAACTATTTGTCAAAACGCTTCTGGCACACACTTCACAGAGCACACAGTGGTCACATCACATCTACCTGGCAACATGGGAGCAGGCATCCACAAGGACGGTCTCAAAGTCTTTGGTGAACTCCGGCCCTTTCTTCTTGCTGTTCTGGATGACATCGTTGGCCAGATACAAGAACGTCAGCTTCCTGTTGCTTTTAGCTGGAAGACACGTGATATTTCGAGATAAAAAAATTTAAAAAGATGACTCTTACATTATATCATCAATGGTGGTCAATGCACTCTAAATTAGTTAGCAATGAAGTGTAATTTATCATAGTCACTACTTTTCTTTCAACATTCCCATCAAGTGTACTTCAGTAATCTTCAGTAATCCCAGCATCTTTTGTCATTGTAGCCAAAGTCAAAGTGGAGTGAGAGTTTTTCTGTGTGTACTCAGTCCTGATCAGCTAAGTCCAAGACCTCTGAATACACACCATCAATAAAACCAAGGCACATCAACATTATACGTTTTTGTATGTGTTGTGTATTATCGTGCCTTAGTTATAGTTCAATAATAATGAATACTACCATATAAAAACACCTTCACCATGTTGTTATGCTTTACCACACTGCAACATTTTCTGGTGGTCACAGCTTCTCAAATGTTTAGATTTAATTGCTTTTCTCAATTTCACATCCTTATAAATTAGTTATTTTTTGACTTGTGATAGGCATTTATCCTTATTTTTGGAAACGTGTTACTTTTGAATATTTTAGGATGGTTTCTCTCCCTTGGTTGAGTTAAGCACTGGAACGCTTAGCACATAAAGATATAGCACAAGAAAATGGTGTCTTATTACGTTCAGGTTTGAAAACAAAGTCATCTCTACACCAACTTCAACCTGTTACAAATGAGTAGGTCAACTACCAGTTATTTTGTTAACTGCACTCTTTAACAATATCAATTAATATCCTATATGCCACATAGATGAACACCATCTCCATCCTTGGGGAAGAGGTGGAGGTGGAGGAGGACTACAGATACCCGGGCGTCCATCTTGACAACAGACTTGACTGGAAGTGCAACACTGAGGCTGCCAACAGGAAGCTGCCAGGCAGCAAGATGTTGCATATATTTTACCAGTCTGTTGTTGCAAGTGCAAATGTTCTTTGCAGCCATCTGTCAGGGCCAGTGACATTTTATATTGAATTGCACATACTGATTTGTACAGATAGACATTTCTAAACCTATATTTACTTGTAAATTTTATTTTTCTTGTTATGTTGATTACTCAAATGGTTCCCTTTGCTACTGCAACACTGCAAATCCCCCATGGGGATGAATAAAGTCTTTCTACTGACACCTTAACTTTTCACGTTACCAATATTGGGTTTTGTTGGACAAAATTAACAATATATATTAACATACTTTGTAGCAGCAACAGTCGGCACCGACAGCTCTCACCTTTTTTCAGCTCTCTGTGCCACACTTTGACGATGAGGGCTGAGTGTTTGCGGTGGTGGATGATCCACAGTGACAAAGTCTGGACGCTCTGCTGCGAGCTGCTCAGCTCCGTCAGCTTCTTCTCCAGGGCCGACTCCGAGAAGGACGACATGCCGGTATAAGTGTGTGTGTGTGTGTGTGTGTTTCCCCTGTGACCCGACTGACCCCGTCCCCGCTCTAAAGCGACAGAGCTCCGACCTAGTTTGGAGAAACTCGCACTGTCATCAAAACTGAAGTTGTGTCGCTAACTTGCAGACACGCAGCATCAAACTGCCTCCTGCTGCCCGCTCCACCTAACGTTAAGTTTCTAACGTTATATTAGCTCTTTATCCAACTTAATTACTGATCAAATCTAACGTTACTGGACAACCCTGCAAGGCATGAGCTCGTTTATCATTTGCAGATTTTTCACTGTCTGTAGTGTTTGTTTACAGCCACAGCTAACGTTAGCTAGCCGAGCTAACGTTAAGCAGCCATCTGCAGACTAGTGCAGCCCTGAGCTAAGCCTGCGCTACAACACGACTTTAAATAAACCGAGCGTCCGTAATATTCGTGTCGAATATGTCTTCAGCACGCCAACAGATGAAAGAAAACTGCTCAAGAGTGACGGTAAAACTCACAGTTTGTCTTTACTTGTTAAACTAGTCAGGAAGGTTCCTTCGAAAAAATGGCAGCTTGCACTTTCACCTCGACATGTGCGTCGCACAATAGTGACGCAATCAGCGCCAAGCACCCCTTTATCCAGGGATAAAACAAATGTGTGCACACTCTGTAACACTGAGCCAGAGTCTCCACTTGTTTTATGATTGCACCCCCAAAAATAAAATTTTGGAAACATATAGATAAATTAATAAAACAATGAATTGTGTTAAAATTGTGGGGAAATACTGTGTAACATTAACATTAACTCTTGTATTGTAAATATCGTATTTTTAATGGCAAATTGCACATACACAGCGCAAAATATTGAAAAAAAAATATTAGAATATTACAATTCTTCCCCTAATATAAATCTCGTTTTGACATTGGATCAGAATTTAGTTCATTAAAAATTAACCACAATACTTGTGTGTACAGTACTGTTATATGAAGAGTTGGTTTGTGAGTCTCCCTGAACAATTGCAACTTTATGTTTATTCTTTATTATTGCTTCAGTGTTACCCACTTATGTATTCCATTTAAACCTATATTTGTGTGTGTGTGTGTGTGTGTGTGTGTGTGTGTGTGTGTGTGTGTGTGTGTAATGTATCAACAAGAGCAGAAGAACAGGGGAATTCAATCAAAATCGAGAAGTAAAGGAAGCATCTGTATTTGTTTAAAGCATCATTGTGGAATTGCTGAAAAGTTGGTCATAATGACATAGTGACACATATTGCATTGCATTTCAAACATTCAGTGTGGTTAGAGACCCACAATAGACCTTTTTCACAGTTTACACTGGCAGAAAAAACCTAGGCATAAATAATAACATTAATAATGGCTGCATTCCACTTAGATGTCCCAGGACCATGATATTATGCCATCTGGCTCACTGACATGGTTTACTGGAACATAAATTGAGAGGAGCCATGGTTAATATCACATTACATTAAGGTTACATTCGTGCCTTTCCTGCCATGAAAAGTCCTCTGTGACAAAGGTCATCTGTGGAATTTGTGGTCATTATCTTGAAATTAGTTGTGGTTCTACTAATGATATGATTGGGTTTACAAACAGATAAACTGTCCAGCTATTAAAAGTATCAAAATAATAAATGACTGAAATGATAAAATACAATCCAATAATTCAATTCTTGAGAAAAATTAAACATCTGAATGACAATATAATAGCCATCTGCATTTATATCTCAATAGTGTGAAATAAGAATTTTCTAACTCTGTTATTTGGGGATTTTAAATTTAATATTTAACTGATCACTGTTACATGTTACAAATGTACTGTTGTAGTTGTTTAGTTAATCTGACACAATTGTTTTTAGCGTAGATTTGAGCAAATCAGCTGCCTGACTTGCATGTTTGATAAACAATATTACCAAATACTTTTTCTGTTGAAAACAATGCAAATATTTTCACTTCAGTCTTTGTGTTTGTACAGACATGAGGATTTACATGCCCATTTGCTTCCATAATACTGTGGTTGACAAAATGCACAATATTCCTGTCAAAACAATGGGTTTGGGTCCTGGACGCAGGTGAGTATCAGGTAAACTGCGCCAGTAGAACAGGTGTGTTTAACAAAATGAGCCTCAAATATCCACCAAATGCAAATTCAGCCATACGTGCACAGGTCTTTTTCATTATGGACATTTTAACCAAGCGGCAAAAACATAGTATAACTAATAATTAAGGCTCTGTTCCTCTTTTAAATCCACTGAGTCAGCATGGACATTAATAGAATCCCGAAACTAAAATATTAGACTATGTTTTACATGAGAGTTCTTTTGTCAAACATTTGTCCTTATGAAGGTCTAAAGAGTTTGTTTTTTTGATTAAATAAGTTTTCTGTCTCCTGGGTGCTTTATTTTCACTTGACCCAAATGTCCATAGCCTTTCTTTCCCAAGATTTGATGTTTTTGGCCTTCTTGAATGTGCACATTGTGTCATGAGTGCAGTGATCTTCTCACAAGTAAAAACAAGAGAGACCTGCCAACAAAAAGACATTAGCAGCATTATGATATTTATTATCCAGTTTTGTGTACATAAAGGTATTTGAATTCTCAAGTGACCATCCAGATAAACAACAACACTGACCAAGTTAGTTAGTGAATTATTTTGAAAATCCTGTAAAACTGGCTGAAATTAAGCAAACGTTCTGCTACAAATCTATGTTTTAAACAACTTTAATAAACTGAAACAACAGCTTTATGACTAATAGATATGCACTGAGCCACAGACTGTCAGTGTTTGTTCTGGTTTACAGCTGTATGTCACATGTCAAAGAATAATGGAGAAAAAACACAGTTCTCGTTCTCCCTTTTCATGGCTTACCGCATTTATGCAATTCATTTTAATGGGGGGGAAACTACAGTCACACAAACAAAATTGCCATGCAAATACGCTTCACTCAACCAATGCTCCCTAGAAAGATGCAAAAGTTATCCTCTCATCCCTCCCTCCATCAATCCACACTTTCAAAAACAGGCCACACTTGCAAACCACACTGAGCTCCCACAGCAGCCGTGTGTGAGGTGGAGGTAAAGTATGGACATGTCTGGTGCTGTTTTTCTTTCCTTAGGCTGGCTGATGCTGCAGTTAGCTGATGGGGAACTGGATTACATTTCTCAGGGACAGGGGATGCAACTGCAGGGCAACTTCACCATCGCTGGGTTCTTTCCTCTCCATTACACAACACAACCAAGTTCTAGTTTTCCTGCTTTGGATCCATGCGATGAGTGAGTTTTACGGGACAGTGAACTTTCAACTCCACTGGTCAAATGTATCTTGCTGGTGGTCTGTACTAATATTGTTATTGTTTTACTTAATATGTCTTAATTCATTTTTCCCTTTTACGTGTTATCTTTTTTAGAGGTACACCCAACAAACATGGATTTCACCTGATGCAAGCCATGAGATTTGCTGTGGAAGAAATCAACAACAGCACCAGATCGCAGCCTCTTTTACCTGGAGTGAAGCTGGGCTACCAGATGTATGACATTTGCTCGGTACCAGCCAGTGTCCTGGCCACACTGGACATATTGGACCAGCAGTATCAGAGCCCCTCTACATCTAGAGCAGACCCAAACTGCAACAACAGTCAAAGGGCAGTGGCTGTGATTGGGCCGGACAGCAGCAGTAACTCTATGACCCCCGCTGCTTTACTGGGGGCCTATCTTGTACCACAGGTGAGTTATTACCCTGACAGCTAAGTATTCCATATGCAAAAAGGTGTACATACAACACAGAATCATTCGTCATATGCTCTTGCTTCCTTTAAGATCTCTTATGAGGCATCAGACGAGATGCTGAGCAACAAGGTCCTCTATCCAGCCTTTTTCCGCACAATTCCCAGTGACAAGAACCAGGTGGCAGCTATGATCCAGCTTCTTATAAATTTCAACTGGACCTGGGTGGCTCTCTTAGGCAGTGACAACAACTATGGCCTGAAAGGAATGCAGAGCCTGTCCCAGCAAGCGCCACAATACGGCATCTGCATCGCCTACCAAGGAGTCATCCCGTCATTCACAGCTGACGTAATCCAGACCATGAGGACCATGGTGGACAGCATACTGAAGACAAAAGTTAACACCATCGTGGTCTTCTCCAGCAAGACAATACTCAGTGGCTTCTTCCCGTTTGTCGTTGAGCGGAACGTGACAGAGAAGGTGTGGATCGGGACGGAGGACTGGTCAGCGTCTTCTCTTATATCAGGGATAACCGGGATCCACACCATCGGCACTGTGATCGGCGTATCCATCAAATACGCTGCCATATCTGGTTTTGCGGAGTTTGAGAGAAAGGTAGTAATAGCTTCAATGCAACACAATAACATCAAGGAAATCTCTACCATGAGCCCAGACAATGACTGCCTACAGAGCACAGACCTGTACAGCCTCGCCAGGAATAATTTTTCTCTGGACACTAGCGACATCACCTCCTCCTTCAACGTGTATGAGGCGGTGTACGCTGTGGCTCATGCTCTGCACCAAGCGCTTGGTTGTGATTCTGGAGAGTGCCAAAGGAGGACGGTGCATCCATGGGAGGTGAGCAGATGTAAATGAGTTGTTTTTTTTGCAAAGAAGAAAATCCCTCAGAACCTTTTTTTTGTAAGGCACTGATGTTTCCTTTTTCCTCTCCACCTCAGCTTCTCTCGTGGCTTAAGCAGGTGCATTTCACTCTGGACAACAGCTCAGTATACTTTGATGCAAATGGTAACCCGGCCACAGGATATGACATTGTTTCCTGGGTTTGGAGGGGGGCGGACTGGTCTGTCAGAAAGGTGGGCTCCTTCAGCCCAGATCCCATTTCACTCACAGTTGATGCTGAGCAAATTGAGTGGTACAACACAGGAGATTCAAGACAAGTAAGTAGTGTTTTAGCAGTGTTTGCAAGACTTTTGTAAAGCTTAAAAATACATTATTTCTCATTAATTATTAGTGAGAAATATGCAAAAAGATTTATGAAATTATGAACATGTAAAAAATGAGTTCTATATATTATATATTTTTGGACCTTTCTAGAGATGTATGCCATATGTTTGTGTGTGCTTTTGTGGGACTGGCTGTGTTTTGTTGTGTTTCTTACCTCTGTTCTTGTTTCTGGAGATTTTGATCTCAATGAGAATACCTGATTAAATAAAGGTTGTATTATTATCTTTATCAAACCCTGTTGGCTGTGTCTATAGGTACCGCTGTCCATCTGCTCTCCACCTTGCCCAAGAGGCAACAAGAAGCTGCTTAGAGGGCAACACATATGCTGCTTCGACTGCCAGGCCTGTCCCGCTGCTACATTCCTCAATATAAGTGGTAACATAAAGACACAGAAAAAAAAAGTGACAGCCCCAAAAAATATTCAGACAAAGAAGAAATAGAGAGAGGACAGATGGACAAGTGTTTCTTCGATGAGACACGTGTCCATCCACGTAGGACTAAATGACAAAGAGGCAAGTGAATTTGCACAATATATCCTGGCTTGTCGGCTCATGACAAAGACGGGAAATTGAATGGGCCAAGTGAAATTTTGCTTATACAACCTAATCAGGTGTTGTGGATGTCAGTGTCATCAGCAGTGCAAGTGTGAAAGTAAATAAAAACAAAATAGACAGATGTCCCACTCCACCGGTCAGGACAAAGATCACATTGATGAACAGAGAACTGGAGACAGTTCATCTAGTAAAAGTATTTGTAATTGTAATTTGTACTTCTATTATTTTCTTCTTCTTTATGATTGTGTTTTACTTTGAATCTAGTATAAAGAAATATCAAAACTCAAACACCAGTATTTTTCGGCTGTTGTGTGTGAGTTTGACCAGCAGGTGGTGGTGAGTACTCATGCTATGTCCTGATGCAGGCACAAAAGGGATGCAACAGCCCTTTTTGAAATGGGTCACTGTGCCTAACAGCATGTCACAAGTGCCTTAAAAGATGCTGTGTGTTTTCTCCACTAGATCACGACATTTTATCGTGATGACTCACCAACGTTAAGGTTGAACCCCAATGTCAGATTCACTTTGGACAAAAACTCTGCCTAGCTTTAAGCCTACATCCCAGTTTTTCTCTTTATTTCAATGCTGCTTCTCTTCCTCAGACTCCACTACATGCCAGTCATGTCTGCCGGAGCAGTGGGCTCCGCCGAGCAGCGAGCAGTGTCTGAACAGGACCCTCCTCCTGCTCGCCTGGGATGACCCACTCTCCATCGCCCTGCTCTTCTTTCTGGCCACCTGTCTTCTCATGACCTCCAGCTCTGCAATAATCCTCCTGCTCAACCTGAACACGCCCGTGGCCAAGTCTGCTGGAGGCCGCACCTGCCTCCTGATGCTGGCAGCCCTGACTGCCGCTGCTATGAGCTCTTTGTGTCATTTTGGCCAGCCGTCTCCTCTGGCCTGCATCCTCAAGCAGCCTCTATTCATGTTCAGCTTCACAGTGTGCCTGGCCTGCATCACGGTGCGCTCCCTCCAGGTCGTCTGCATTTTTAAATTTGCATCCAAGCTGCCGCCGGCCTATGACAAATGGGCCAAAAAAAACGGGGCAGAGTTCACCATTTTCCTGGTGTCCGTCACCATACTGCTCATTTCTGTGATACGTGTGGCCATTAACCCTCCGCGGCCGTCTTGGAATCTTGACTTCTACGAGGACAGCATTGTGTTGGAGTGCAGTAACACCCTCTCACTTGGCGCATGCATCGAGCTTGCTTATGTGTCACTGCTCAGTGTCCTCTGCTTCTCTTTCAGCTACATGGGCAAAGACCTGCCAGCCAACTATAACGAGGCCAAGTGTGTCACCTTCAGCCTCATGGTGTACATGATCTCCTGGATGAGCTTCTTTACTATCTACCTCATCAGCAGGGGCCCGTTCGCCATGGCCGCACATGTGTTTGCCACACTCTTCAGTGTTCTGGCCTTCCTCGCGGGCTACTTCCTGCCCAAAATGTATATTATTGTCCTTAGGCCGCAAATGAACACAACTGCCCATTTCCAGAACTGCATTCAAATGTATACCATGAGCAAATAATGAAGCTTATTATTTCTTTAGTTGAAGTGATAGTTGAAGTGTAATGATGCAGGCTTACCAGATATGCCAAATAATGGGAACGACACAGGTTGAGTGCTCCCTTTTTAAATGTATCTAAAAACTGAGATTAAAATGTTGATTGTATGTGTTCAAATAAAGTTGTATTAGATTGGTCTCAGTAGGGCAGAGTCATGAAATGATCTTAAAGCGAATGATTCAAAAATCGTTTTCTTGAGTTTGTATGTATACATATGTAGAATATATTTTAACTCCTCGTGAAGATATCAGTACTAATTAAAGATGAAAACGTATTTTTTTTAAATGTCAGTTTAAAGTGAGGGCAGACACAGATGTTGTTTTTTGGATATTCATGACTTGGGACTAATTATTGCTCCAGTCATTTGTCAGTCAATAGACCCTTTTCCACAGCAGACATTTTGCTTGTCATAGCAGAAAAAGCACAGGTGTAACTAATAACTAATTAATAATAGCTCTATTCAAGTGCCAGTAAGCCATGGCAGTGTGACAGTGTGTGCGTTTACATATGCACAAGTATCCTGGTTATAATCAGGTTTTTGGAGTGTCCTGGTTGAATACCATGGACACTCCAAAATATAAATCAAGACACAAACTTCACAGAGATCATCAGAAACCTGAATAATGTTAGACTCATGCACACAGAGATATGACTAACCATATAAACAACCACAGTAAACATCATATCCTGAATATGACCAAAACCGGGATACTGGTGTGCATGTAAACACGCTCAATGAGCCAGCATGGACAATGCCAAGACCCTGAAACTGAACTGAATTCAGCCGTCATTCATTTTATTGTATTCACCTGTGCATTTCCTATTGGGATATATCAAAGTGTCTGCTGTGAAAATGGAACTTAGTCAAAAAAGTCTACAAAAATATCTATAGTTACATCCCATCAACAGCATTGTCAGAATCATCCTTATTTAATATGTCTTAAAGTGAGTCTCATTTCCTTGCATCAATGCATGAACCAAACACTAATTGACAGCTAAACTTTACATCGCATCAACTCAAAACAGAGGACAGGAAGAAAATCAAGCTGGCAGTTGGCTACCACTACCAAGTAATGGCACAATGTAAATGGATGTGTGTGCTGTTTAAGAGAATCAACAGCGTCTCCTGGCAGCTGAATTAGGAATTAATACTCATGGAAAAGACAGCCTTTTCTGTTTTTGAGATTTTTATATTTGATGAAGTGACATGTAAAGCTTTTATGGATTACAGATTTCAGCTTGGGTCAACAAAACACATGATAAGATTATATTTCCAGGGATCTGACAACAAGTGGCAGCTGGTCACAGAAAAGAAAGGTTCAGTATAGCAGCATAACGTAACATCTCATTGCATATCAAATAAATGCACAATTGGCCTATCTTGGGACTGTGTGCGTGTGCAACCGCGCGCACCCACACACCCACACACCCTCACACCCACACACAGTGCTGCTGTTGGCTGTTGTTTGAGAGGAGAGATGAAAAGGCCTTTTGTGGCTGGGAGGTCAGCGCTATTGACCAGTAGATGGGTGAGTAGAGTCCGAGCTCGGTTTTCCCACAGTCCACTCACGGCTTAATACCCTCGGTCAACAATAGAAGTGTGCCATGGGTGAACAAGCTGGAGTTTTATTATCAAGCGTTTTAAATTTTGGGTAAAGTTGGTCAGACAGGTACAGCAGGATGCAACAGGTCAAAACTTGCTCCAAAAGACTACAATGGGACACCCGATACATGTTCCACAATACAAACCAATTATTAACATAAATGCAGAAACATGTTAATCCATTTGCCCGCTGCTTGGTACGAGCACAAGTCTCTATTAGTTTCATTTGATTCTCCTTTCGAGCTCCAAATGTAACAAACCTTGGTCTAGAGGCCATTAAATCTGCAGGTTTAGCTGAGAGGAATTTGTTGTTTATTTCAGTAATGTTGCATTAATCATAAAAGTCCTCATGTCATTTTTTGTTAATGCGAAACTGAAACTTAATTTGTAACAGTGACATTAGAAGATATATAATGGTGTTTGCGAAGGATTTTAAGGAACAAAATGTGCACAAATCTAAAATATCCAAATGATTATGATAAATAAAGTTGAAGAAATTTCTTAGTTGCTTAGTCTCTAATGGCATGCTTACTTTCAATACCTATTTCTTGGATGCTACCAATGCATTAAATCCTGTTTAATTATTCCCTGGGAGCACATCAGGAGATATTGCCTGTGTTCCCCTGTGTAACTGGAGTGTGAGATAAGCAACAGCCCCTGATAAAAGACTGACAGCATATCATTCTCAGTCTGATATACATCTTGGGAATGGTGTTATCTCCACTGGTCAGCCTGTGATTGCTTCAGCAGTTATTGATGTGTGTCCCATTGTTACAAACCCCAACCATGCCTGACACAGTCACGTGGCTTTGTTATGCTAATCGTTCACTATAAAATGAAGAGTGGCTCTTCCAGAGAGATCAGAGCTTACAGTGTCACGCTGAAGAAGCTGCTCACTTTACCTGCACAGACATGGCTCCCTGCTCCACCAACTACTCCTCTATTCACCACATCAGCATCTCTGAGAAAGACAACATCAAAGTGAGTACTGGGGGGATTACTGAGGGGATTTTTATTGGCTTTGCATCAGCTGGTACAGTACAAATGTCTGATTATGCAAAATTTGAATCATGAGCTTACCTACCCATCTCCTCTTCCCCCAGTTGAGAAAACCTATTGTGGAGAAAATGCGCAGAGATCGCATCAACACCTGCATTGAGCAACTCAAGAT
>JAVQJL010017266.1:0-33283 GCA_036024295.1 Nannoperca obscura | reverse complement strand
GTCATTCAGGTTAAGTGTTGTCTGTTGTCTGTCTGGTCATTTCCTGTTTTATTTTGTATTCACGTCTCCCTCTCGTTTCTCTTAACTTCCTGTCCTCATGTGTTTCCCACCAGTCTGATTGCCTTCACCTGCTCTGATTGATTGATTGCACCTGTGTCCCATTACCTTGTGTATGTATGTCTGTGTCTCTTTGTACTAAGAGAAACTATCATTAAGATCTGTTGTTTTTCTACGTGTCATTTCAGTTTGTTATTTGGTTTACCACAAATGCAGAGAGAATCTCAGTTTTGGCTTTATCTGTGGGAGATTGTTTGACCTCCATGTGTGAAATGTGCCTTTTATTAAAAATAGTTTTAATTGCAGGAGCCTGCATCTGAGTCCTGCTTTGGTTCTGTGATCCAGTTCATGCAGCTATCACTCTACCCATCCATCATCTTTTCATCTATTAATGTGAAGGAAGGGTTTAGATGAAATTCAAAGATCTAACTGACGCCTATGTTAATGGCAGGTAATGACAAAGTTTGCATGAAGGGCACATACCGTACTGTAGCCCCAGTCATTATGTTGGTATTAGTCAGGAGGCCAGTGACTATAAGCCATAGCACAGAAGTGTGCTTTTCAAAAAGCCTGCATCTTGAATGAATCACGCTGGGCTGCCATGCGGACTGCCCTTTGCCCCCCCCCTCTCTCTTATGTTCCTCCTCTCCTCTCTGGTCCATCTCTCCCTGCATCCCCGGCCCCTCTCCCAAGCGCAGATGTAGGCTGACAGTGGTTATTTCTCATCACGCCACGACAGTTTTATGTGTCACAAGCGCTCAATACACATCGGGTGGAAGCGTACAGGGTCATTATGAATCCCAACACCTTGGAGGGGCAGACAAGGCCCAGCCATCCCGGGACCTGCCGATACTGTCGTGTTTTATACTCGTCCACTCAGAGTTTGTGCACACATGCGTGTGTGTCCAAGGGAAGGTTCACAGGGTTACGGCCACCGGCTAGCCAGGCCTAGCACTTTGCCCTCGGGCTAGCTGAAGGGTCAGTGTTGTGGCCCTTGGCATAAACAGCACAAAAGGGGCATAGAGAGAGCAAAGCCTGTGTGCTTCCTGGAGATGTTTTGGCTGACTGCACAGCTGAAATCACAGACAGAGAATCCTAATAGCAAAGAGCTACTGGATATGCTGATGAAGCAGGGGAAGTACCATACAAGAAACCTAAAGCAAATGGTAAATTCAACTAAAACAATACAAGACAAAGTAAAAGTATGTGATGCTAATTTTGCTGGCCTGTTGAGACGTGCTGCTTTGCAAAATCCCAAAGTACCACAACAGTGTCTGAGTCAGATAAAAATGTGACTGTATGAAATACTTTCCACACTAGTGCACTCAACAAAGTAGTTAGCATTACAAACACTGTTTACTTCTGCCTTTGTGCTTAAACCAGGACGTGGACACAATTAAAATCTAAGAACCAGGATTCTTCCAGGGATGTTTGCATTGCAAAGCCAAATTGAGCGAGTAATTAGAACAATTAAGGCCTCAGCAAAGAAAAATGATGTGGAAAAAAGCAAGGGCTACACACACTATGGGCTGTATGGGATCATGCATTTATCCACACACATAATTAATAAGCCGAATGCTAAATAGAAAGATAATGAAAGGTTTTTTAATGCTTAAATTGCTCAAGAAGAACAAAAACTGAATTTCCTGTAAACTCATTTTATGGGAAAAACATCAGCAAGACATTTGAAGACTTTATCTCTTCTTCAGTTAACACAAATAGACGGGTTAATAAAGGTTCATTTGTACCACACAGAATCATTGTGTTTGATAGGTAGCAACATGGACATGCTTACACAACTGAGAGGTAAATGCACACAGGGACTTGTATCCATGCACACATAAGGTTAAGGTAAGCAGGCACACACTATCTCTCACACACACACACACACACACACACACACACACAGACACCTCCCATTCCACATTAAACCCACACTTCCCTCCCAGTAAAAGAAACGATCCATCCTGTAAGCCGTGGACCCAACGGCGGCACACAAGTGCACTCAATGCCCCGATTCCAATTTGGAGCTGCTCCTGCACATAAAGAGACTCAGCTCATGATACATGCCGGCCTTGCTGACTGTGGAGATCTAATATCCACTGTGAGTCATCTTCTGTGGACACAAAAACAGCGGCCGTTTTCTTTCTATTTGGCTGCAGGTACATTGAAGTGCATTAAAGTCCCATTAGGGGACCTTAGGTCTGTGTTTTCACCCATGGTGGCTGACTAATGGGAGAACCAGGCCAGGATGAATCCGTCATGGTTTAGCTGCACCAATGGTGGCCGTAGCTTGGCCCTGGCGAATGGAGCCACAATAGCGCCTCTGCTTTGCTCAAAGACCGCTATTGATCGGCGAGTGGCTGGGAATCAGAGGAACGTGGAGGGAATCATAAGGCTGGCAGTTCACTCTCTGCCTTCGCTCCACACAACTTCTGCCCTGCAGAGAGAAGAGCCAGCCTACTGGAGCCTTCCAATGTTTTTAAATGCTCATTATTACACTTTTGATAGAGAACTTTTAATGAATGACAAAATTAGACAATCATAATTCATTCAATGACGCCAGGGAAGATAAGTGCCTCTTTCAATATTTCCACTCACAGACGCCAATTTCAGACATTTTCCGATCCTACATATAATGGATTTGATGACTATAAATGAAATCTGTAGGTCTGCAATTTCTGAAAATAATTTCCTAGGAAGGGTTCTGAAAATAACTCTAATAGAATAGAAAATAGAAAAAAAATGTTTCAATTGGCACACTTATGAATCCAATCCAATTTATTAATTTCCATGAATTGCAAGCATAACTTCTTTTGGGCAATGCTGTTACGTGACTGTGTTTCCTGTTTTAATTTGGTATCCGGTTTGTTCTTGGTTTTGTTTGCTTTACTTCCTGTCTTTGTATAATCCCCAGTCACCTGTGTTCAAGTGAACACCTGTTTCCCAAAACCAATCAGCCACCTCTGTACCAGATTGTCTTCGTGCCCTCGTGTTGATACTCTCCAGTGGATTTCCTGTTGCTCACTCGATTGATGACCTTTTTGCCTGTTTTCATCTCTTGTGTTGCCTCGTCTGTCGGCTTTGTTTGCACTTGTCTGGAGTGACTTTTGTGAACCTTGAACCTCTTTGTCTGCCTCTGAGTCCTTCTCACCAGTGCATCACAAACACAGGAGGTCAAATGAACATGTGAAATGTGTCTACAGGTATTCATACAACTCAACAATTATTGATTATAGTAATAAATAAATAGGAGATGATAAGTTTAAATATATTAACCCCACTATTCATCTATTCCAAATTCCAGGTAAATCTCCCATTCTTCTGCTTTAACAGTGACCAGCCACACATGTAATGTTTCCCCACAGAGCTAAACAGCATGAAGAGTACAACACTGAACCGTCTGACTGTACAGAAGTAAATTAAGTTTCCTTTTGGTTTACATCTAAACCAACCCTGAACCCATTTAAGACTGCAGAAGGTATTCCCTTTCAAGCAACTAACCAAACATAATATTAGTTAATTCTCTAACAAAACAATATCATTAGCTGCTGAGGAGTAGCAGCGCTGCGAGAGCCCAGCTCTGTGGGAGCTTTTGTTTCTTCGCAAGGACCAACTCATTAAATTATGCATTTCTCAAGCAGGTTGACCAAACACAGAGCGTCGCATGGGAAACAGTGATGTTACAACAACACATAACTACTCATTAGTCAGAGCAGCTCACTGTCTGTATCCTTTATCCTGTATGTTTCCTGCTTTGTGCTACGTCTTGCTTAGCGCTCGTGTCCAACCTCACCCCTTCATTAATAATGAGTGAGGATGAGGTGTGGTCCTGTCTTTCTCATGCCGCTGTATGTATGTGTTGCTAACTGCTTTCTTGAAATTAAGCAGAAAGTGGGGGTCCGGCACCGTTAGAGGAGCAAGTAAAAAGATTAGCAAAAGGAAAAAAAAAACACTGATGCGAGGAGGCAGAATGAGCTTCACATTCACACGGTGGCTATTGTGCAAAGGAACATAATCAGAGGGAACCGATTAACAAAAGAGAGTGAAGAAACAGAAGATGATGATAATAGGAGATCAGACTCGGCTGGAAAGTGAGTAAGTGTCAAACTATTACTTTAAAATGTAATGTAATTTAAGCAGCTGGTGCTAAGACCATGAAGCTTTGCAAAGCTCCAACAATAGAAAGTTAAATCAGAATTTGCACCAGCAGATCACCTCTTATTTTAGTATCATTTAGGATTATGTGGCTAATACCCACAGTCAAAGTGTGACCGACAAGGCCTTGTCTCTATTCGTTTCTTTGTCCAGACGGAGCGATTGGATGTCAGAACACTGCTGGTGAGGGTGACATACGGTATATATCGCTACAAAATACACCAAGGTGAACATTTTATTGTGGGATGCTGTTGGTGCTTTAAGTGGATTTAAGGCATTCTAAAAGGTTTCTGAAATGGGACCACATGTGAGGATGAAGTGAGCCGTAGTCATGGAATGTATCATTTAGTCTGCCTAATAAAAATTCAGATGGCACTTTTTTCCCCACCAGATTTCACGTATTTAGAGCAGAACCCACCTGTCATAATTCATCAGATCCCATGCAAGGACTCTCTCTGAGCCGTTATCCTTCTTCTCTCGTCTTCCTTATCACTTTAATTTTCCTCTGCTGGTTTTAGGAGCAATTGGTCAGATCTGTCAAATCCGTCCTGGGATGTTGCTAAAATATGTCCACACCAATTTAAACAAAAGGTCTATGTTAACTGTGAGAGATAACGAGCCTAAACAGTCTGAGTTGTGCAGATCTCAGCATTCGTATATTGATGTTAGGTGGAAAAGCAAATGATGTCTCTGTGGAACACTGAATTGTGATTATTAGTTTTTTTGCTCAGACTGTACACATTGATGCTTCCAGACAGGGTAATAATCAACTTCTGTGGTTAACTCAAACTGACATATTTGAAGGACAGAAACAAAACTTTAGGTTGTTGCCGGATAGGAAACTTGAATATTTTAAGATCTCTGTGGATCAAAAAACACACACACACACACAGACAAAGTGTCCAACACAACAAATCTCTACAGATTGACAGACTCACACACACAAAGCATCTTTGTGAAGGTCTAATCTGCTTTTGGAGAGTCCTTCTTTGACCGTTCGTGCTTATTTAATTGAAGACATTTAAGGCCCATTTTTCCAAGATTTCAAAGACTTCATTTCTTCTTTCAAAAACTTCTTTCATGTGAGGCTCACAGATGCTTCACTGACTTAAACCCGCAATGCTTTAGAGCTCAGCAATAAAGTCCAGCACAACAGAACCACCCTCCTCTATACCTGCTCTCAGGCTCAATACACAGGTCAAAACACTGCACTATTTCCCAAAGTCAACACCCTGAATCCTTCAGATGTTTAGATATGTCTTTTAAGTTATTCCAAAACAGTCATAGTTGAAAGGATAAAAACACACTGCTCATAAACTACACTTAAAAGAGCTGAAAATGACCGTTTGAGCTGGCGATGCTGCATAAAAGCTGCTGAATGGAGTCAACTAGCAATTCCAGACTGGATGACAAGAGTATGTGGTACACAATCAGATCCTGCAAGAGGGAAAATGAGAAGCTTTCAGAGGGTAATGCACCCGAGACAAAATATGTGACGATTCTAGCAAAAAAGTCAAGACATCCTGGAGAAAACAATAGAAAGATTATGAAATAACTGATTTGACTGGAAATCCCCCCACAGTTATTGCAGACGTCTTTCACCTCTTTAGTAACGGCCTATCCACATCTCCAGCAAACAGCAGGCTGACAGCAAAGTGTCAAACAAGTGCGACTGTACTGTAATGTTTCAACAAATCCCTTACCTTCCTTACTTTTTACTGAGGAAAGTAATCACATTACTGTCATGCATTACCGCACAATTGTGGTCATAAAGAAGTGGATTCAATTCAGAGGCAATAGCAGTATTGATACATTAGATTATATTATACATATTAGAATTACATTTTATGGCGTTCTTGTTATTTTGTCTCCCCTTAAGTGTGTTTTCTCATATTCACTCATGCAAAGGCCACAGAAACGAGATGTAAAGTGTCCATGCAGCTGCTGATGGATGCCTATACTTACACACATTTACAGCATCGCCCACGACCACACACGGAGAATAAAAAATCAGCTACTCGTCTACCCGAGCATGGCGAGGCACTAAATTAATTTCTCTTTCAGGGCTTCAGCTCGATTCGAAGCATGTTGACAAAGACTGTCATCTTCTGTTGAATTAAAGCGTGATTTAAAATGACCCCCACCCTTTCCTGCCTGGTCACCCCTGAGACAGAAACACCATACCTCTCTGTCTTCTGTAAAACTACTGAAGACTTCATTGTGTTTCTATGACAATCAATGAGCAGGGTTATCAACTGTCTGTAATTTTGTCTCATGTATTCAGTCCATCTCTTTTGTGTATCCACGTTCTTTTCAAAAGAATGTTAATGGGACTTGTAATTGCACGTTTGGCAGTTAGTATAACACAACCGCTCTCATTGTGTGCATTCTTCTGTGAAGAGCAATGCAATTAGGTACATTAAAAGAAAAAGAAAAGCATGTTGTGTTAATGATGCCAATGCATAACTCTAAAACTAGCATTTGGTATGTTTAGGCCAAATTCCAAATGAGAAAATCAGATAAAAGGTAAAAGTAGGTTTGTGTATATATATTAATCATGAAATGTTATTTCATCACTTTTTATTGACACTTTTCAAGTTCTTTTCCATTTCATAATGACCTTTATTGACAATGATTGATGATAACTTTTCATAATGTTGCTTTCTTTTACCTAATTGCACTATTTATAATGACACATTTTATTTCATAATGTCTTTCAGCCAATCACATGTCCCCTGCCTCTCTTAAGATAGCTAGCTCAACAACTGCTACTAAATATATCCAGTTAGCTACTGTTAGCAACAACAATGTCAAAGAGCTCCTGCTGTCAATACACACAGCACATACATACATACAGTAACTACTTATCTTAACAAGCTCCAGTAAACTCTATTATTAATCAGTACTCAATGAATTAACAAATTGTTGGTTGATTTATTTATTTCACACAATCTATTCATATGGTTCTTTCTTTTTTATTGATCCCTGCAGCTGGAAAGTGGAAACATTCACTTTCAGCCCTCTGCTACAAACTTACTTTAGTGCAGATTTTCACTAACATGCTGATGTCAAGTACCAGGAGATTACAACTCTCTCAGTAACTTTTCATTTCTTTCTTTCACCCCAAAAGTGTTTTATTTCAGACTGAAAGGCATGCACTGCTGTGTCTTTTTGTTTCTCTCTTTCTGATGGGCCTCCTTCTTCGTGATTGCACTCAATAAGGGCTGGTTAGCGGGCCGGTTTGGAGCCCGTGGTGGGTCGTGATTATCACTCCTCCCGCTGGGTCTACTGATGGCGGGAGAACCCCTCCTCCCAAGAATCCTTGTCACCTTGCTCGCTCACAGCCTACCGCCCCCATGCTACCTGTTATGCTGTAATCCCAGCTGCGGCTCCACACTGATTATCCCACGCTGAGATACTGGTGGTGGGGCCACCGTCCCGCTGGCTGTGGCCTTGGCGTCGGGCAGAGAGGACAGTGCGAGGAATAGCTCTACCTGGTTACGTTTTTGTGCTCATGTTGAGTGTTTTGAAGCAAGGGTGTGCATCTGAGTCTCTGTCCCTGATTAGACCCTGAGCTGGCTTCCATGTCGGGAAAGTTGTTTGGTCTGGCTTGCAGACACGGCCTCACACAAGAAGGAGATATGGTGTTCAGCACCAATCAGAAGAAGGTTAAAGGAGACTGGCGTGATGTTTAGAGTGGGCACAAAGGAGGATAATTCAGAAAATGGCAAATAGGGGCTTAAAGTGTGTTTCATATAAAGAATGGAAAATTGCATGCTCAAAATTCTTCCCCAGTTTATCCAAATTCAAGCACTGACAATAAATTGGGTCCTCAGCAGGACCCCATTTATGGCAATTCAAAGCTGAAACTCTGTATACAATCAGATATTCTAGACACAAACACATGTGAAAATAACATTTGGATGCCTCTCTACGCAGAAAAAAAGGAATTAGTCATTAATTTATGAAAAGACTCTTATTAATAGCAGCATGATGGGAGCTAGTGTTTTGTTTGCCCATGATTCACTGGTGTTTGCGTTGGGCTGTCATGGTGCTCATCTTCCGTTTTTGAAGCTAATGGATTTCCAGCATGTACTTAGGGTATTAATTGGGTTTTAATCACCAGAACAATATGATTTTGGGGGTAAAAAGCAAGCAGGACAATTAGGAAATGCATCCAAAATGGATACAAATGCAGGATTTTATTAGAGGCTCAAAGTGCCCTCCACACCACCTACTTGCTAAGAAGCCCTTGATATTTAATATCCAAAGGCTCCAGTATGGTTAGTGTCTCAGTACGGCCCGTACATCGTGAACCTACAGTGATCCTCTTCCTGTTTGTCTCTTTTTTCTCAATCCACCCTCCCTTTACCTTCCTCCATCCCTTTAGCCATCCTATCATCCCTCTTTGCATCCTTTTTATCGCTCTTTCATTTAGCACTGTGCTTACTAATCCACTCTCTCCTTTCTTCAGGTACCAACTGAGTAATTTTCCACCCTATTCATCTGTCCCAGGAAAGCTTAACCCGACATCCTCCTCTTCCAATATCCATCCATCCAGTGTTGTTGTGTATCAAAGCCTGATGATCTTATTCCTCTATGCATTGTTCTATTAAATACACAATGACCATTGCCACTGTTGCCACGGTTGCTTCTTTTGAGTCTATCCCACAAACACCAGCCTGCTGCTGTAAACTCTCTATTTTGTGTACTAAATGTGTATTATTCTGCAGCTGAAAATAGTCCCCAACAAATGCACTAGTTACTCCTGTCTAGTAATGTTTGCTTAAAACTACAGTGCTCAACTGTTCAGCCTTTAATAAAAATATAACTTTTCCAAAGAGTTATGTCTTCAGTAGGAAGGAATAACGTTCATAGAAATGCTATTTTGCCAGCGTGCATTAAATCATTTTTTACTTTTTCTACATGCTACTTCCTCAATTTGAAACCGTATTAAAGTTTCAATAGCATCTTCACACATTAACACACACTTTGCCCAGCTCTGAACGATGTTCCATTCTGCAATTAAGGTCTTTCTTTTGCTCTCAAGCTTCTCTTCCTGTGAGCTAAGCAGTGTAACTGCCTGGATTTCATTTGGACAAAGAGCATTAATCTACAACCTACGGCTGACAAAATGCTGTTTTTCAATAAAAGTTGTATCTGGTGCAGCTGTAAAGAGAAAAAGAGAAAACAAATAAAGTGAGTTAATTCAGTCGGAGCTGTAGGCAGTGGGCTTCTCCCTGCAGCTGTGACACCAGTATTAGGCAGACAGAGTGGAGGCTTGCCGCCCCACTGGGCCCATATGACAGGGCTCTAACTCCTCCATCCCATTCCAGGCAGGCCCTACTGTTAGGCAGCCTAATTGAATCCCAGCACAGAAAGCACAAGGCCCTATACATTAGAGTTTTGTCAGCCAGACCTGGGATAGTGGTTGAACCGCTTCGCTGCTTCATAATAGGGGCTGTTACCTACACCAGCCACATACAGTACATGTGGAAGGTGCACACAAGCAGCAGAGAGACTTATGAATGCCCACACAGTGAAAAACACTGCACACGTGGACTCTTTTCATTCCTGCATCCACTCTATTCCATCTCGTCTGGATTTCACCTCATTGCTCCATCTCTCTGCATGTCCTTGGCCACACACAAACAGAGTAGGGCACCGTTCTGCAGACAGGGTTACATCTTATTTTTCCTCTATTACTCTTTTCAAAGGGAGGTCCAATGATTGTTGCTTAGGCTCTGACGCCTGTGGGGTGATTTCATTTCAAAACCTGTGGAAGCGGCATTTTCCAGACTTGCACCGAGGGGTCTGAGGGTTATTTTAGAGAGCAGAGGCATGTATTTAAATTAGACATGGCTTTTAATTATTTTGTCGCAGTGTCATTTCCTAGCTGAGGGCAG
The DNA here is from genome assembly GCA_036024295.1 of Nannoperca obscura. Lineage (NCBI taxonomy): Eukaryota > Metazoa > Chordata > Actinopteri > Centrarchiformes > Percichthyidae > Nannoperca > Nannoperca obscura. The sequence continues at coordinate 23,162 of JAVQJL010017266.1, read as the reverse complement.
TCAATTCCTTGCTGAGGCTGCATTTCCATAATTCCCCAGCATCTCCAAGACGGCACAGTTTCAAAGTCCTCAGATGATACAGCGCATAATATTAATTGAAACTGAAATGTCAGCTTTTAAGGTCCCACCTGTGTTCTGTTGTGATGTACAGCACAGTCACTTTTTCCCATTAGAAAAAAACAACACTCTAAATCCAAATAACATTCAAATAAAATCATAAACACCCAATAAACACAAAAGGAGTTGGCTTCGGGCGAAAACAGTTTACAGATGGATTCAGATGAAAATGTGAAGAGGTCAGCCAGTGGTTGTATTATGCACAGTGATTGTGTTGTTTTTAAGGTAGCCTACAGGTATTTCCCACCTCCTGTCCTCAGGGAGGTAAAAAGGAGCATGGCTTCATTATAGGGGTCTGAATAGAGAAGGTGGAAGCCCCAGAGTCCTCCTTAATCCTCCACCATTGATTTCAGATGCTCTTCTACTTATCTCTCCTCCCCAGTTAAGGAGAATACATTATTAGTCATGCTCAAAAGCAATGACTGCAAATTAAGACACCTTAAAAAAAAACACACAAAAAAAGCGGCTCCGAAAAAGTCGATGGTGCTGGATGTCTTTCTCAAAAGGTCGATGGCTTACACAATTTTACAGCAACTGGAATTTTACTTAAAAGAATATCTTGCCATAAAGGCTGCTAAAGGTTTGGAGCATGAACAAATCAAGGCAGTTTAAGTTTCTGGCTGGTTAAATCATGCTCCCCCTTCAAGTGGCTCAAATATAAGACATCCATTTTTCAGAGCCATATCTTCTTTGGTCTATTTAAGCCTTCACCTCTTCATTTTCTGTGAATCACAAGCCTGACCGAGCATGCCGGCAGTAAACTACAGCTTTACAATGGGCTAGGGAGAGTCTACAAGATGCTGGCTAATGGGGCACATACATAGAAGACAGGTACACATGACCAAAAAGAAAGACAGTTGAGAGTTGGTTTTCTACTCAAAAACAAACAGTGTACTTTTAACATATTTTACGTAATCATGCCACAAGGCCTCTTATCCTGCTTTTATAAAATAAAAGCTTCATATTCGTTTGACCTCATCTGTGGAGTCAGTGGACAGATCGAAGACTCTGATTAATACCAGGCCTGACCAAGCAAGATAGTTTAATATCTTACATATTGAATATGAGAACCAACAGTGAGACTAAAGAACCAGCTAGCAGACTTAAACAGAGCTAGCAGTTTCCACTCTCTCACTATTCTGCTGACAAAAGGGAATATCTGCTAATGCCCCCCCCCCCCCAGTCCTCCAATCTACTGTAGAATGTAATCTAAGGACGTGTGTTGAAACAGATCAATTTGGCTGAGAATTCACCTCCTGATAGGATCCAATAGACTGTGTGGACTTTGAGCTGCATTTTAATGCGAGTCGGTTTTGACTGCCGTCGGTTGTGCTCCCTGCGATAGCTTGCTTCATGAGCAGAAGGTAATCATCCAAATAATGGATTTCCTAAGGCAAAGAGAGACTCGAAGAGTGTATGTTTTAAGTCTATCTAGAGTCCACCTTCTTTTCCACATGATATCCCTTCTGAATTCACTATCTCATCAGAATCCACCTTTTACAACGATTTAACCGATGGGAGGCCTTGAAGGAGCGATAAAAAAGAGACGAGTTCAGGAAATTGTTTGAAATTGCATCAGTGCAGAAGCAAGAGTGAAATGATATAGGTGAGAAAAACAATAACACACCTAATTGTGTTATGTTCTTAAAAAACAGGGGGCGATTAAGAAAGATTACATACATGTACAGATCCTTCATGTCTACTCACTAAGGAACAATCTGCAAAGCTCTTTTTACTTCATTGGCATCATTTGGTGGCTTCAGTCACTCCTTAGCCTTCACATGTGATTTTAATAAATATTAAATGTCAATATGATACAGAGCAGACCTACAGCTTTAATGAACTGGATAACGCTGGTAACATATGATGGTAGGGCATTGTAGAATACATTACAGTGAAAATGTCATGTGTGCTCCCAATCACCCAGACAGTCACTCTTCATGACAGGTGCCTGCTTAACTTAGAATAATGACTAAAAAAAGTGAAATGTAGAGAAACTCCAATGACTACAGTAACATATACACTTAAATTATACATATTTATACAAATGTCAAGACAATCCATCCAATACTTTATGAGATATTTCAGTTTGAAGCAAAATGGTGGGGGAAAAAAAGATTGTATAAAATTTTAAACAGATTTTAAAATATTCTTTTTCTTAGTATCTCATCATTGTGACTTACCATTTCTTCATTTTATTTCTACACTTTCTGTATTTCTGTTGGAAGCTACATATGCAGCAGCATAATTAGACTATACAGAGCCAACACTGAAAATACAGCTTCTTCACTGTATTTTCTCCTTTCCTCTGTTGTTTCTGTTGCTGTGACTTCTCTACACAGGTCACCAGCCTCACTCTGATAGCCACAATCAAGCTCACTAATAGAAACGCCAACAACAAATAGTAGAAGATAAGTGAAAAGAGAGGATGATGAAGACTGAGAGAGTCGGTGAAAGTCAGTCGTGGAGAGGGGCTCAACTGGCACCGAGCCTCAGTGGGTTTCCACAGGAGGATATGAGGAAAGGTGAAGAGCCGCTCTGATCATGTTTAATTCCTGTTTTTATTGGCCCTGCCACTGAAGGAAGCCGTTGTTACACACAGACTGAGAAGCATCACATGGGGAGAGGAAGGCTGTGCACACAACAGACAGGGACAGTAAATGAGAAATACTACAAGACAGGCTCAGCTGCAGCCCGTCTCTCCCCACTTCTCTCTGTTTACCACTGCTACTTTATCCATTTAAATCAACGCTATACATTCAAATTGTTCTTGTGTGGACAAAGCAACAGTTTCTTGGTTTGATTAAACTTGATGAGTACAAGTAAAACAAACTGACATTTGTAACTGAGCTAATAACTAAAAACACAGTTGTGGAGCGCATGTTGTGTGGCTGGCTTCGTACCGTTGATTATTCAATGTTTATGTTTTAATGAACACCATTTCCCATAAGCCCTAGACGTTCCTGGTCTAAATGTCACGGCTCCATAGAGCAGGCGACTCCATGAGCACGTCCATGAGCAAGTTAAGGAGTCGCTGCGAGCTCAGACATGTCTGCAGCAGCAGCACAGAGAGGACGAAGTGCATCCTGGTTCAGTGGGTCACTTAATGAGACTCAGCCATCGTTAGTAAAATGTAGTTTCACCTGTGCTTTTCCTGCTACAGTGTGACAAGTTAAAAAAGGTCTTGTGTACTTTACTTTACTGTTTTCAGCGTTTTCTCAACCAAATCACTGTTTGAATTTGTCAAATTAGTTTTCAGTACTTCCCCGGTGGCCACAGGTTTTCTGAGGTTGGATTTGAATATTGCATAAAAATTGACGTGGGGAGGTCTGAAACTCAAAGGTCCAGCATGATAATGCAGTGTCTGCTTTTCAAATCAGTCTGCACTTGCAGCAGCTTCAATATGATTACTTACAATATCTCTCTTTCAAGTAAAGTATACGACTGGTAATTGATTTTAGAGGGATGGATGCAAACCAGCGGCTGCTTGGAAGGCAGGAAAAGCACAAATATACAATCTAAATATCTAAATTTGGAAATAGTAATGGTTTGTTCTTTAAATGAACTATTGGTGATATTTACATATGGACAAATACATGTCACCTTAGCAGCTGTGGAACATCTGTTTCACATTGTTATGAAAATGCATACAAATAAAGTTGCCTTGCCTGGATGTGCAGGTGTTTTGTCAAATCTCTTTTTCCAAGAACGAACCTTCAAGCTCAACTTTTAAGCCAAAGTTAATGACCTCAAAGTGTCCTTAAAGCACTGCATTACATTGCAGCGTATCCAACCGATGCACCAGCTGAAACTGTGTGGGGTTCAACTATTTCCATTCCACTATGAGGTGTTTCTGTATTTTGTCAACCCGTCTGAACAAACACCTTCCTCTCCTTTCCCGCACACACTGTGGCTATCTCTCCCTACTCACCAGTCCGGTCACGACTCCCCGCCCTCCCTCTCATCCCGCCTTAGGCTCACATTGTGTATTCATTACCATTAAAGAGTCCCCTGCTTGTCTCGCCATTAGGCCGCATTACTCCGCTCTACGCTTTCTGACACTGGTCACACTCTGATCGGTAATCTGGTAGGCACTGATGCAGGATTTCCTTGCGGGGGCTCTCCTCAAGTTGCCTGGGAGGTAAGACGCACACACACACACACACACACACACACACACACTTACAGATTACTCAATCACAGAGTGTCTGGAACCAATGGCTGCTGCTTCTGGTGACTTGCCCACCGTGGCTGAGACCAATCAGAGCAGACTAGATTTGCTCCCAATTGTGAACTGGGGGATTGGGGCGAGCATGGGGCAAAGCAGTGATGAATACAGAATTGTTGTGCTGCACTTGTGATGAAAAGGTTAGAGTACAAACAAATAACTCAAGCAAAAACCACAACCTAACCAAAAATGTATTCACGATAAAGCCATCTCCTCACGGCTCAATCAGGAAACGTCCGGCGTGCCGACATATTCACTGTCCAACAGCAGCATTATCTCCTTCATTATCCCATTACACTGTATGCGACTAGGTGTTGCGCACCAATTCATTATGCCAGCCATGAGCTGACATTTCCCCCTCCAGAATGGATCATTTATTTGGAGCACCTTGATGGCAGCAGCAGCCGTTAAAACCGGCGAGCCAATTCACAGACGGAGAGCAAGTTATTGTGACAGCCAGCCGCCTAATTGTTCGTTTGAGGTAATCACCCGACAAGTCAGAGCAATTTCGAGCACAATGCCAGAGACTAATGGAGGTGGACGTGCTTGCTTGATGAGATCAAAATCACGGGGCCGCCTGCCTGCTGAGTGCCAGGAGCCCCTAAGAGGGCATCTTCCTTGATACTCAGAAAATTATCCGCACCTCTGTGGCATGACTGAGTACTCACTAGGGGGGTATTAGCAGGGAAAGTGTAAGATAGTGAAAACATTAGTTCAGTGGGTTTTTTTTCAAAACTGAAGGGGAAAAAAAGAATAAAGCCAGCGATGGAGAAGGAAGACGCACATTGTTCTTTTATCTCAGGAAGAAAATACTCTCAAGAGGAGCACAGTAATGTCAGCTGCTGCCCAACATTTATCTTCAGATGGCAGCATGAGATGCTCACCTCCGTCTTAGCATGCAGAAAGACCCTCCTCTTTCTCTCTTTGTGTGCATGTGATGGATGACCGTGCAGTGCTGGGGCGTTCTCAGTTTAATTGTGATGTCAGTGCATGTCTGTGGCAACCCAGCGATGAGCGGTGACAGACAGGAGTGTGTGTGTGTGTGTGTGTGTGTGTGTGGTGTATGAGGGGAGACCACAGTGGGACTCTGACATGATGTTGCTGGGAGGATTTTCAGCTGCATCCCAGGCCTCAAGTGGACTCTCAGGAGACCAGTTGGAGGAGTTGGAGTTTGTTCGAGCTACCGGCTGATCCGGGGAGTGGATGAGTCAGACTCCCTCAAGTGGCAGACTTCCTCGACAACTCTGTGGAAGTGTCAAGACAGGGAAAACAAACCTCCTCTTCTACCTGGAAAAACACGATACATATGTTTCCTAGCTTTCTGCAAGTGGCTACATCATTATCTCCCAGCGTCAAGCCTCTTCAGCAAACAGTCCAAAACACCTCTGACATACGAGGATATTTGTCCGACCATTGTGCTTTTTGACTTTAGATCTGATTGACAGAAAGTGTTGAGTGTGGAGGATTTGTCTATCATTATTAATTATTATGAATTAATTTTACTTGACTTAATTTCCCCCCAATGGAAAAAACAGTGACACACATCCTGTATGCAGTCTTATTTATTATTATGATATTATGAGTCACACATGGAGACCACCTGCAGTTCCCCTACATGGTCAGAGGGTGGTGCTGTTGGACCTGAACTTCCAAAACCACCCCACCGTTCTAAAGACATAAATTGAAAATGTATATTGCATTACACTTAGGCAGCACAGATGTATCTGTGAGTCAAGCAGAAGCATGTGGCAAAATCATTATTTGCTCTCCGTCTTATTGGGAAGGAAACATTGTCTAAATTTAAGAAAATGTTTTGGCAGGAGGTGTTTGACTAATTTAGCCTGAGCCAATCAGATCGTGTCGGTGAGACGTCGGACGTCGGTAAAATCTTCTAATGTTATTACAAGTCAGATATTTACAACTATGATCCTTCCAGAAACCAATCTGTTGAATAAAATGGTAACTATACTTCCATAATCTATCATGTGCATCTCCCTCCCTTCTTGCTATTCTGCTCAGGCTTGGAGATCCAGGAGTCCTGTTGTTTGTAAGAGAGTGAGAGTCAGTCAGTCTGTCTCAGGAGTTTGCAGTGAACAGAGTGTGGACTTCTTCAGGGGAAATATGTAATAAGAAACATAGCTGCAGGTTCTCCCACTTTCTGGGAACTAAGTTGGTCTAGACACACAGATAAACAGGCAGGCTTACTGGACTGGACGGAAATAGAGCTGACCAACTGTGCTCATCTTGTGCCAATTTAAGAATATGAACATGAAAACGGCAGACGATACCAGATGTGGAAAAGAGAAATATCCTGCCATTTGCTGTCCTGCCAGACAGCAAATGGAATCATCACATCTTTCATGCAAAAAGGGAAGAAACACGACACAAAACAGAATATTACTGTCGGGTATACTTGCCACGCTGTTAAAGCCAAACAAAGTGAGCTTTTGTGCTACAAAATGAAACACAAGTTTATTTAAAATACAATCGCAATGAACTGCAGAAAATCAGCATCCAAGAACTAGTAGCAGCTTGTTTTGTTGTCCGTGTTCTTTCAGAGAGGTCATTTAAATACACAAGAACTGCAATGACCTCACTACTGATGATGCAGCTGCACCTCAGCACAAGTGTTTGTTTCAATTTCATTCCAATTCAAAACCTTGAATATGAGATTGCTCCAAAAGGGCTAATAGACTGTAATGTGATTTGTATTAAAAGGCCAAACATAAGAGGCTGAGATGCAGCCAGCAACGAGGTTAGAGCATGCCGGCAAAGGTTATTCTACTGTGAAGTGGTCGCCTCAATCCATTTATCGCCACCCCAATCCAGACACTGTGACAGAGTGAGGTGTGTGAAAATCCCTCGTGAAGGACTGTGTCTTCTATATGGATTTGTTTTGGTGTGTGGCCACAAAGCGTGTTTACACACAGTTGGTTTAGCTCAAGGTAGTTTCATTTCCCGAATCAATGACTCGTTTTCGGGGATCTTCACCACAAGGCTGAGTGATAATCGTCCACTGGTGGTGGGTTTTGCACTCGCAGCAACGACCCGGGTGACAAACTGGGCTCCTCGAAAAGGAAATGACACAGGAAATGCTTGCTCTAACTCTGACCGGCGGGTCCTCGTGTTTCAGTGTCCTTATTGCCAGCCTGATCCTGCTAATGAATTCTGCCTCACAGTGCTTGTGCCCAGAGTGGCAGCATGGCACTGGTCACTGAGTGGGCTCAGGGGACAGTGAGGGTGTGAGATGCCATCTGTTGTGCCGCTGTGCTCTCCATTTCCCCTCGCTCAGATTCAACAGGAGAGAAAAGCAACAATGAAAGATCCTGTCAAGGCGTCAAAGACGATGGTTTAGACCTCCTCTGCTTTCTGCAGAACCAGAGAGGCATCTGAAATCTTTTAGCACAAATTGCAGCTGTCACTCCCACTACACTTTGTTTTGTGCAGGATCAATATGAGCTGTGGACATCCAGTGATTTGTAATAATTGCAGAGACCGCTGGCGATTTTAATTTTGACTCAGCCTGTCATGTTGGTTGTTTGTAAAGCCTCCAGCACAAATTACCTCTTTGTGCATTCTTGTGAAGACAGAAGTCTCTGTATAATATTAATCCTGGTGCATCACAATGTATTTTGTTTTTGGTAATTCCTTTCTCCTCCTCTAAAGAAATCATTTTCATCTCCCTCCTGTCATGACAAATATAACTCAGACTGACACTTTTAAGGTAACTTTTTGAATGTGTTTTTTTTACTCTTCTAAATCAGAAACTGTGTGTTTGTATATCCTCAGATAGTCTCTCAAACTGCATCACTTTTTATGAATGCATGTTACAAAATGAATAGATTAGGAGGTAACTTATTATTATCATGAATCAACAGCATTGGGCTAATATACTATCAATATCTTACAGCTGATATAGCCTTAAAAAGAAAGTTATAATCCTTAAAATGTCCATGAAATCAAACTGTTCTTGATATTATTCATGTTCAGCAGGTTTTGTGCAGCAATAGCCAGTTTTAGTGCATGTTGGATTCACAGGGAAGGATGTAATCCAGCATCATATTATCCGACTGTTAACAGTCTTATTGTTCTCTTCATGTTGTATTTAGTTGGGGTGGCTTTTACTGTAAAGAAGCCACAGTAGCATGACATCAGATCCAGTTGCTTATGGCATGCTGCAAAAAACACCATCAGCTGCTTTGATTGGGTTTCCTATAAACAGATCTATTAGCTGTTGTTCTGTACAAAGTAGCTGCTGAAGGAGTGTTTGTTTAAAACTAAAACACTGTGCAAATATCTATCTGTGTATTGAAAACACACGAGCTGGCACGTTACTCTGTGTTTGGAGACTTTCTCTACACTGCTCTTGAAGAACACTATTGGCTTGTCATGGCTTGCTGAGCTGCACCCGTCCTGACAGTGCCAATAAAGTCCATTCAAAACAGAGCCAGCACACTTGAAGCGAACTACTTCACACCGTGTTTGTTTTTTCACGCATCCAAACTGAGCAGAAGTCCAGTTTTATCACACTTTGGTAGATGGGGAATTTTCCAAGTTTTTGTTTCAGGCATGTTAGTCTGGATTTTAATGATGGAAGGTTGAGTGGAAGCCATTTACTAAGAGTTAACAGCTCTGTGAGCTCAAAGATAAACAAACTGTTAGTTAGATGAACCAAAGTATTGGACAGATTTTGCAAAGAACATGAATGTCTTTTGAAAAGTCATAAGGATGTGTCCTCTGGGAACCATGAATGTCTGCACACAGTGTCAATCAATCAGCAGTTGTTGAGATCTTTCACCAAAAATTGAAATGTCAGCCTCACTGGGGCACAAGAGGAAAAGTCAAAAGGTCCACTGTCATTAGGATTCATCCTCTTGGAACCATGATTGTTTGTACAAAATGTCACGACAATTTATTGAATAGATATTTCCGTGTGGACCACAGCAGACCCACTAGCAGGCTTCCCATTAGTGCAAAAAGCAACAACAAGTGGATTACTTTGCTTGTGTGACAAGAGCTTAAACCAAAGCAGACTGTCTCTCTGCTGGTGTTTCTCTGCATGACTCAAAGAAAATTCTCAAGACAAATGGATCCACATCCAGTGAAACCATGACATCCTACTGGCAGAGTCCATCATTAAAAGCTAAATTCACAAACTCTCTGTATTGACAGGATGACACCCTTATTCTCCAGTTCATATCCAGACAAGTTTTGAATCTTGCCAATTACTGTGAAACCCTAATAACTGCGAGGGGGGCGTTTAGCATTCTGCAACAACACTTGCAGAATGCAATGTGCCTGAAGATATATACAAAACAATCAGGAAACTCTACTCATACAATTATTAACTCTGCTCCCTGGGTTTGAATTAACGTTTGCACACAAGGTACAAGCCCTTATGAAATAAGCAAACAAACCAAATCAACTCTTCTCTCTCTGCTTACTGTAATGTTTCTATCCAACATCCTGTTACTGTTCCTTTTCTCCTTCACACAGAAAACACTCCACTGTCGTACAGTTCTTTGTGATCTTTCTTCCTTATTTCTCTGCAGCTTTGCAACGCACAAACCAGACAAGCATTTCCGCCTGCCTCTGTCTCTCTGGCTTTTGCTGGGGAATAGAAGCTTATTGTGTCCAGTGTAGCAATCCAATTATGAAGCAGGGCTCTGTTACAAGGTTGCCCTGACAGAATCAATGAAAACAATATAGAAGAGTCCCATTTTATACAGTGTGTTACTGGGGAAGGACCAAAGACCTTATTTTGAAGGAAAATGTCAGCATTCCAAAGCAAGTCAACAACAGATGGAAGTCAATTATTTGCAGAGTTAAAGAATAGGTAAAGTAGTGCCAAAAAGAGTTCATACTGTAGGGAAGTTCTCCAACAGTTGCAAGTTATAATGACATTTTCTTTAAATATTGTCTTCATTTAGCAAATTGGTTCCATTACACAGAAGAAATAAGCAGTCAAGCATCATTTTTACAGTCATCACCATCATTCATGTCAAGTAAATGAGACATCTTGCAAAGAATTTGGAAACACGTGCTATAGCAAATATATACAAACAGTAACTAGAGGTTACCACAACAAAGTTATAATGTCCACACATTAATCAGAATGCAAATTCTCTTTGCTTGAATCGCACAATCAATTGCACTCATTTCACCACCTTATTTCAGTAATTACAAGACATACACCCATTTCTATCCCATCGTCATGGAGCAGCAAGGAGTCTTAGCACTACCTGTAAGTGTTGGACGGGGAGGGTCGCGGCAGCCTCGCTGAACTTAGCTGCATTTCAGACTGATGTGGAGGAGGATGAAGGCTCGCTTCCTTGCCTCTCTCAGCAAGAGCGCAAAGGCCTCACTCAACCCACCTCTGTAGAGGGAGACGAGGGGAGAGGGAAGCGAGGCTGAAGCGAGCCACCCACACGGCGATTGAAGATGGCAGAGGGGGCACCAGACACGCTACTCCAAAGCGTTTGTGGGGGCTATTTGTTTCACAATCAGATACTATTTTGAGAGAGATGGGAGAGAATGATTTGCAGAGATTACACATGGTTCTTGTTTCCTTCCAATGAATATTATAAGTGTGATTGACAGTTAACATTATACCTTTTGATGCATCAAGAGCCCTTCTGTTCTTTTAAAGCTGGAAACTGCTCTACTGAGATACATATGAAAGTAACCTTTTCTCCATCAAATGAAAGATGCTTCAGAATAAGCCGAGTCATTTGTGTGAATGGGTGAACACAAAGTCGCCAACCCGGCCTTGGGACCTTGCTTTAGAGTTTCTAAAGTGATATAAATAAAGAACTGAATCTGCTTCTTTCAATCACAAAACCACCTAAATACGATTGTAGAAGGTAAGATGCTATAAAAAAAGTCCAGTCCAACAATACAAATTCTATATCCCGGTGACCTGCAGGATATTCAGTTCTATTGTCTTCAACTGTCTTCGCTCATTTCCTGTCACCTCTCTACTGTACACTTTTGAATAAAGGCACAAAACTCCCCCTAAAAAGTTACCTCATCCGCATCAGAGAATTTTAATCTGGGTGGGTAAAATTAAAGTGTTTGCCCTTCCTTCATCACCACCACTAATAATCAAAGCATGCATCGCCCAACTGCTTCTGTGGAGCTGCTCAGAGGACAGCACCTGATTGTGGTTTTTCTGGGCAGCTTCCAGCAACTTCCAGGTGTGACTGCAAGGAACTGTGTGAATGTGGAGCACAGAGTTCCTGAAAAAGAGAGCATTACTCTCAGTCAAACTACCCGAAAGGTTAAAAAAAGAGGTCTAGTCCGGTTTGTGTTCTTCCGGTACAAAAGAACAACTGTAATTGACTGACCATGAGCTAGCCTGGATCTCCTGCCCCAACCTTCCTCCTCCTTCCTGCTTCTTATCTCCTAGGAGTGTTTACTGGCGTTAATTAGGCCATTAATCAAGTTAATGGAACTTCCCTGAATAGGCTAACAGTACTCTCTCCCACAGAGCCGGCTGACTTCGCCCTGGGACTCCCCCTGAGAGTGAGACTTCCTGGGTTACGACCAGGAAGCACCCGCCCATCTGTCAAAGCCACATCCTCAGCCTCCGACTCTGACATCCACATATGTGTGCACCACGGGAAGGTTACCTATCAGATGTATCCACTGTCAGCATGGTCTGCTGCACTGCTACAGACTGCTGAAGTGATACGAGCTCTGATGACAGAATGGCTGTGAGGGTTGTGGCCTTGACGTAATGCCATGCAGACCAGAGGGAAAACTGCAGCCGGAGGTTTTTTTATGGTTGGGAAAATGAATGGATGGAGTATTTCTATCAGTTACTTCATTGAATGCCACTTTTGTGTAACTGAAACATACTCAGCACTTTGTAAGGCTGTGTACAGCAGATTTATTAGCACCTCAAAACCTACGGTGAGCAGACAGAATGCAAGGTGGTGCGATTACATACAAAGTCACTGTAACGACACAAGTAGGTACAATAGAAAAAAACTAACACGGGGAGACATGGAACGAGACAAAGACACGTCCACGCAAGTAAATATTTTAATTTGAGCAAAACACTTGCCCTTGTCGCTTTATAAATCTATTTCATAAACGTACAGAGGCATGAAGAAAACGGTCCAGCAGTCAGATAAGCATGAAGAAATGTCAGTGTGAACCTTTAACCATAAAGGTGGCACATCAGCAAACACTCAAATTAACCATTATTGTACAATCACATGCAGCAACAAACATCGTCAACCTGATGACAGGCAGACAGTGTGACGGCTGTGCTATTGAAATCTGAGATATTGGAGTTGGACAGGCTAATCATTTAGGAGGCAGTGAGTGTAATACACAACAATTAGTTCTTGCTGGAGAACAAAACCTGTGCCCTCAGAATAATAGTCACATAAAAACTGCACACCTCGTGGCCTTGAATATCCTGAGAAATTTGCTAATGCTCTTTTTGATACACAGACTTGACAAAGCTGGGTGGAACATTCTTCAAATACACATTCCTTGTAAATTTGTTGCGAGGAAATTATACATTTCTGTATTAAATGGTACAAAAGGTCACCTTCAAACATGTGCAGCTGCACAAACAGGCTTTTTATAGCAAAGGTATTGTTACTCCAGATCTAGACTTTACTAATCCACAAGGGGAAATTGTAGTGCTGCAGTAGTAAAAAGAATCAGCATAACAAGAAAATACAATTAACAAATAAATATATAGATTGTTATACATATATCTGTACAAATCAACATGTTGTACATATTATTTCCAGATAAATACTCTGTTTCCAAGACTTAACAAGACGGTTTCAGCAGCATCTTAAACAAACAAGGTGTTGTGGGTTTATTTGCCTGATTTGATGCAAATAATTTCCTTCTTTCACTTCAGGTTTCCAATAAGATCAAACCTGACTGTGGTGCCTGTGCCTGCCTCACCAGTGTTCTCCCTCTGGCCATTTTCTTTCCGTCTCTGGAGTATTCTATCTTTTGCCCCGCCAGCAGACCAGAGCTCATCCCAGTCTGCCTCTCAAACAACGGTGTAATTGCTTGTCAGAGCTGTCTGCGTGCCTGTTTTTCTTCTCGCTGCCACGCACCTGACAAGAAACACATATTTACACACAAAAATGAAATTACAGGCAATTTGAGAGCAGGAGCTCTGGAGGCAACGCCTGCTATCGAGCTGTCCTAGTCGATGAACTCCTCTCACCCCTTGGCTCTATATCAACTTGAAACAAAAGGCGGAGATAGAGAAGAAAACAGAGATAGAAGAGAGGGAAAAAAAGAAACACTTAGGGAATTCTGGCTTGGCCTCCTGACCAGCTGCTGTTCATTGAATTCTCTCTACATTATATTTCCTCCACAGCTCACTTTCCTTCTCCTTTTACAATTACCTCCTTATTCTTAACAATATTACACAACCAGTATTCAAATCCCTGTCGTGGAAGTCTAACTATGTTGCAATAAGCCTCCAGGGCTGAATGACTAAAGCTCCACAGGTTTGCCTGTTAAAGTGTTATAATGACATACTTTAACTGACCGTCAAGGCAAAAGGGAATTAACTGTATGATTTGCTGTCATAATTACCTACTTTAACTAATTACAGTGACTCATTTAGATGACGGAGCTGCCTGGAACATTTTTTCTGAATGGAACATTTATTGTATATGTATAATATTAATTTCAATTGTGAAAATACAGAGGATAACAACATTAACAATGAAACATTCTCATTGATACCCTCTGCTTTTACCATTGATTTCTTATTATGTTAGTGTAATGGATTCAGGAACCAATTAAACCCATTACACAAGGACTTTGACACTTAATTTCTAAATGAACATGTTTTGTCAGACAGCCTTGGCTGTAGGTGTGTTGCCATTTTGGCGGCTAATCTTTGGTTCAGCCTGAATCTCACTCACCAAACGCTTCAGAGTGTGAGTCTGATTCCTGCTGCAGTGTCAGTCGACGTTATTACAACACATGAAAAAAAAAAACTGTCCATTTGTTCAGAAAAGACTCATACATCCGATATATCTAAATATACTGTGTCTTGCACTCACTTATTTTAGACTTCTACCTTTCTAACTTTACTCTACTGCCACTCACACTGGAACCAGAACCATCAGCAACACATGAGGCCCACTGCAGTACACCCACAGTCCATCTACACTCTCCTTTAAGTTTAGTTACACGTTAGGACCGATTGCAATCCCCCTTATCGACACCTGTAGTGGGTGTAGGAAGAAACGGAACATTTGAAGATCTTTTGATGAAGATGTACTAAAGAACATGACTGGATACATGTGCTGGTGTTTGGTGTTGAGTTCAAGATTAAACATGAAATCAAATCAAAATAAATGTAATTGAATAAACAATGAGTGAATGAATCAAATTAACTCGATTTTAACACATTTTTCAAATAATATTGTGCATTGTTACTTGTTTTGTCTGGCCCTGTCCTAGCTAACCTTATTTAGTATCTTCATTGCTTAGTTTATATTATATTTGCACACTTTCCCGCTTATGGATTCTTTTCACCTTTGTCGCTGCAGGCATTTAGTCTGCCCTTCAGGCAACAATAAAAGTTCATAATTGTATTTGTCCCCAAAGGCTCATCACCATGTCACAATGAACTCACTGTATCTGAATACAACAACTGGAAAACATCGGGAAAGCAGCAGCAGCGGCGCCTCGGCTATGTAGAAACAAGAATCACACTCTGTATGTCAGCCATGTTTGTGGGTGTTTACTCCTGAGCTGAATTGTGTTTGACATTTGTTCCAGACAGATCTGTTTGGGCCTGGTGGTATTTCGGCATGAGAAGTCAACAGAGGCCAGATGCACAGCAAAGATGTGAGAAGGGTCGTGATGGGGAAGCCTATGATTGATATTCCCATTAGCTACCTGACAAGGTTCTGATAATGATTTGTGACACATTAATGAGCTTGTCTAGCACAGACAATACCTGATCAGCCCTCTTACCATTTAACCTTTGATACCAATGAGGGAAATTGCAGGCAAATAAGGGTTTTGTGTTATTTGTGTGTCCTTTAAAGACCGAACATGACTTTAGAAGCAGTGCGGTAGATAGGTTTTTGTAGCTGAAATGGCTGGCAGTTCTGGGCAAAGTTATACTTCTGAGCCCAAAATACAGAACTTTTTCTTTCTTTGTGTCTTTTTAAAGGAGGAAGACTTTGGTTCTAACTGACACATTTCTACTCCAAATCCTCTTTCACCTCGATTCATTCCTACCTGAAGGATGTTGTATGCAGCTTGTGACTTAATTAGTTAACCCATTTGTCAGCGGTAGCAACAAATGCTGAATACATCTACTCCCTTGAGAGAAAAGGGCAGAATATATGACTTCACAATGGTATTCAGAACAGAATATTTTGTGTTTGTTGTACAGACCACCATGTCGGCTTTTTAAATCTCAGCACGCACTGTGCTGTAAGCATGCACAGCGCATAGAAAAGTAATGTAGAGGGTGTGTCAGGAAGACTGGAAACTGTTTTGTGTCTCGTTCCATTTTTCTAACAAGCTTGGAAAAGTGACCGTAGTGACTTGTTCTGTAAAAATGGCCACTATTACATTTTTACCCTCCCACAATTAAAATTCTTCTAGTCTTTCTAAAAGTCTTTTAGTCAACATGCAAACCCATTAAACTTTAATTATTCGAAGTTGTCAGCCACTCATTAGGCTGCAAGGATGCATGTTGAAGTTCAAATTTGCTGCTCTTTCCTACAACACACTCAAACTTACATCCCAGTTTCCTACACAGAGTAGTTGTTGCTTTTAAAGCAGAATTAATCAATATTTTTGTACGTGAAAGGGGCTGCTCGTAGTGCAAACCCACACCTGACTCCATCACTTTCACCAGCTCTACGGGACATTTTAGCTCATTGTTTTGGTTTTACTGTTATGGGACCTACAGTATTTATAATGACTATGAATAGAAATTATTGTTTTAGTCTTGTGATATAATATTATTTGTGTATTGCATTGCATCCATACAGTTTTTCTATTTCAAATTAGTTATAAATCTGATTTGTGTGCTTGTATCTTTGTATTGTATGTTTAGAAAAACTCTGTATGTGGATGGATGTGCTGAAGAATCAGTTTTTCAGTTTTTACAGTAGGTAGTCGAGACAGCATTTTCCAACACAAGTTTGTGTCTGCGTGCTGAGGGGAGTGCAGTGTTTGTGTGTGTTTGAGTATTGATGTCGCCCACACCCCACCCCTCCCTGCACTGAACCCCCCCGCGTCCCTCATTGGGACGCTGTCCACCGATGTCTAATCCTGGGGGAGCTCATTAGAATCAGCGGAGAGGAGAGGGCCCCAGACAGGGTCAGGACAAACTGCACTTCTGAGCTGCATAGTGATGCCTTCCGCTCTGTCTTTATGTCTGTTTGCTTTGGCTGCATGTCAGTTGATCTGAGCGGATGGCAGATGAGAGATTGGCCCGCTCAAGCACTTGACAACCATGCTGAACACCCACACACTCACACGTGCACATATAAACACATATAGATACATGCAGAGCCACACACACAAATGCTCACTCCATCACAGACATATGTGCATCTATTACAAATGTTTGTGCGTGCATTTTCTCAATTACTGATGTGTGATCAGGCACACACACACACACACACACACACACACACAGTGTTGTCCCCTCCCTGTCATGCTACAGTCAGCAGCGTCCTGTGTGGTGTATGACAATAAGAGAGGGCTGTGAGGCACGCTGCCACCCACACAACTCTCATTAAAAGTGGAGCCCTGCAAACGTGCATGACGTGTGTTTGTGCATATATGCTATCAGTGTGTTTGAGCGTGCTTGCACGTGCAATCTCTGTATAACCCTGTAAAGAAGATCAAGTAAAGAGAACCTTCGAAACCTTCACATTTTTGCAACCAACAATGCATTGCAGTCAAATGCAATAGTTTCACTTTCCAGGTAAAAACATCTTGCAGCATTGTGCTAATTATCATGTTAATCAAGAGAGGAGAAAAGTATTGATGCCGTGACATCGTTCCAGAGTTGTAAAGTCTGAAGCATCTGAAGAGCTGTGGTACCTGTTGAAATATGGCCCCTGCAGCACAGCCACTTGTAGTGCCTAGGAGGTCTCAAAACATTCACCAAACAGTCCCTCATGCAGAGATAATAGTGGTTTCTTTGGCACCACATTAAATGGTTGATGCTGGAAACACTTTCAGCTTTTACTGTCACTATGACCTGTCTACACCTGATGTTTTTAACTGCATTTTTGGTGGTTTGTCAGACGTGTGTTTGATGGTTCCGATATGCTTCCATACAGGCTGTGTATGTGTATGTGTATGTGAATGGCTCCCATATTAGTAACTGCAACTCAAACTGTCTTTTTTGGGCTTCACATTTGTTTTCTTCAGATCTACGGTAACTCCAGTGACAGCTAATAAGCGTGTGAATGCTGTCAGAACACTTCTGAGTGCAGTGCAGTTCTGTAGCTGAATGGAGCCTCTGTGGACACTGACAGAGGACTGCAGCAGTAACATACAAGTAGCTCAGCTGGAACTTATCGAACCATAACCCGGATCCCCTTATTAGCTGAACCAGTAAGAACCCTTAAGGCCTTGCTTTTAGGTTCTGCCTTGTTTGCCATTGTGTTTTAGAACCAGAATATGTTGGATAATCATTAAAAAGGCAACCTGGCTTCTGATAGCAGAAAATATATTTTTCTACAGTGTTTGATAGGTGAGAGCAGTTCAGTTGTGGGACAGACAGCAGTTGAAAATGTTGCCATGACATTGATTTTCTTTCACATTTACACATAATTAAATAAAATTAAGAAAAGGAACCCAAGTTCTATTGCATTTCTTCCCCCTGAGACTAACTGGAACTTAGATTCAATACCACCTCCTGAGCCACATTTTGGTTGAGAACATCGTGGGTGGAGAACATTGTGGGTGGAGAACACTGGAAACGAAGGAGAACCCGTGATATTAGTTATGTTCCTATAGTGGAAAAGGCCTGAAAGTGTTCCTATGAAGGTTTGGTAGGGTTAGGATAAGGGTGGGTAAATTGATATGTGGCCGTTCACCTGACCCTGCATGCTTACTGCCGGCTTTCTTGTTTATCACCATTCCCGGGAAGTCTTTGACACAGCACCACTGCCATACTGCTCACATTTTGAGTTATACTGAAATGGATGGTGAAGGGTGAGAAAGGCCAGAGATGCTGTTATTGCTCCACAAAAGCCCATGGACACATAAAGAGTTTATCATCTGGGTGAGCAGAGAGCAAGCTTGCTAATATCCTGAGGCTATCACAACACTGTCCAATGAAGTCTGATTGACTCCATACATCAAAGGGTGTGTGCGCACGTCTGTATGCCTCTGTGTGTGTGTGTGTGTGTCTCCCAGACAGAAAGAGAGAGACAGGAAGATGGAGATAACTTGACGTTTCTCCAAGCTTTCCGGCGACAATGAAATCACACACACTCACACAGGAGCTCACGACTTTGGTATAATTGGGAAAGTGCTGTGAAAGATGCTGTTCAGAGAGTCAGGGGAGGCGGTGTGGTCACAGGAGCTCAGTCAGAGAGCAGGAAGGCAGTGGGGTGCTTTTCTACCCACAGGGCCAGGGGGGGGGGGGCACCTATTATGAATGGATGGAACAGCAGGACTGGAGGCTTGATTGGAAGCAACCGGAACCTGTTTGTTGTTTAAAAAGCTTCTCTCTCTCTCTCTCTCTCTCTCTGTTTATGCCTCTCTCCTTCGCTCCCTCCATCTCTGAGTAATTAGGGTGCTGGCTGGAAGAATGATCAGCTGTCATCCCCAATGGTGGCCCTCCACTGCCTGAATGTCAACACTGTCTGAGACCTCCTGTCTGAGTGAGCAGCACACTCAATTAGAGACACTCAGTCACGGCAGGAGCTGGTAGGACAAACACACTGACACATTCGCGAAGACACAAACACGCACACTCATACGTATGGGAGAACAGGCCACCGTCATGGTCTAAGAGTACATCCAAAACACATACACAGATGCACATCTTGATTCATCACAGCGGTAGCCCCGCTGTAGCCCTCACTGGTCACAATTAAAACACAGCTTTTCGGGACATAAAAGTAACTATTGCTTGGCTTTTTTCACATTTGCAGGAATCCCTCCGCTGGCAAACATCACTGCTGGATGAAAGCGGGTGCAGAAAGGCGACAGGGTAGATTCCCCCTTTGCTCCGTTCGTCTACATCAAAGTGTTCAGAGTTGAAGGGCGAGACACCAAAGAGGACCTTCTCTCTGTGTTTCTGTTTAAGTAACATCTGAAGTGTTTCTTGCACTACTTAAAAGGGATTCACTGCCTGTTTAATGTTGTATGAAATGCACTTACAGGCCTCAGTTAGCCAAATAGAGATGAAGTCCACTTTGGAAAATTTGACCCGATAAAGGAGAAATGGATAACAGTGGCTTTGTAGAGTCAAAGTGAGTCACAGGTTCTGTTTCAAAAGCAAGAAACTTAAGTATTCATCTGCACTAATGCAAAATACAAGAGATTTAAGTGTGTAAAGCTACACAACCTTGTGTAACATCATTGTATCTAATATTCTGATGTTCTGATGATGCTCTACTTACTGTCCTCTCAGGCAGACATCACTGAGGGATGCAGGCCATTGTAATGAAGGACTATGCCACCCAAATGCAATGCATTTTGCTATATTATATGCTAAACTAAATATTATGCAAAAGCCAGCAGGTGGTAGCTCAGCTTGGCTCAGAAATAAAGCCTTGTCCAAAGCTAAAAAAATCTGCCAGCACCTCTAAAGCTCACTGATCAACATGTTCTATTGTCCAGTTATATGCCCCAGCATGCACTTCATTGGACTCTTTGTGCTTTTGTACTGTTTTCTTGTTTTATTTTGAAGTCCTTCTGTTCACTTCCTGCTTATGATTCTCTGTGATTGTTTTCACCTGTGTCTGATTCCCTCGCTTGACTATTTATACCGGTCTCATTGTTTTGTTCTCTGTTGGCTCATTCCTGCTGTTTTCACGCCCGTGTTCATGTTAACTTGCTGTCTGCTTTAGTTTTTCTTACCTGCACCCTGAATTAAACTTCTGGAGTCTCTGCCTGTCTACTACAAAATGCAACCATAAATGACAAATATGGGGATTTGTATGGCACAGGCTACATCAGACACAGTGCACAGTAATTGTTATAAGATAAATATATTGTTGGCTTCATTTCTTTCACAGTAATCTTGTAAAAATAAATACATGAAACATTGCTGGCCTCATTTATCTATTAACAGCATTTCACCTCAAGTACAGAGAAGACATGCTTTCTGCTGAGATTTGCTTAATTTCTTACACAGTTCAGCATCATTTTCTCTGACAAATTAGAAAGCTGCTCCAGACCATCTGGACGTCTCCAGGCCTCTTTACATGTCGGGGATTTAGCTGATGCTATTTTCCACAGTATTGTCCAGCATGATGAAGTGAGCAGGTAAGGGTTCGTTGCCTTCACTGAAAAAACAGCAGGACAGGAAGCGACTGATGGATGTGCAAGAATCCAACCTGGGACTATGAGTTTTATCAGTTCATGAATCTGTGCAGTTACATGTCAACCTATTTTTCTTGCAAATTTCTTGCAATTTCAATCCTCCACTGTTTGACACACGCACAAATGGATGCTTACATGGATGGAGCTTCTCACAAACCTCCAGACCCTTGTTCAAGGCTCAACCAGAGCCCAGCAGAGCATAACAAAGGAGTATTATGTGGTTTACCCAGCATAAACCTAATTTTTCTCCTCCCTGTCTGATAGCTGTGAAACGTAATCGACTGTGCATGTATGACGAGTCAGAAGGTGTCGGTGTGATTTGAGGAATTGCGTGTGGTGGTGGGTTAAATGTTGCAAGTATAGGGAAACCAAAGAGATGTAAAATACATATTTCCATTTCAAAAAGTGCATTTACTTAAAGGATAATTAAGTTTTGAATGTATTTGTGTAAAGAGATTCTTCCTTTCCTGAAAGAGTTTTTAGGACTGCTTTCATGAGTGTGCATGTTTGCAGATGTACTTTTCTATATAAGTGGTGATTCTGCAAGTGTGTGTAGTTTTGTGAGAGAGAAAGGGAGGAGATTGAAATTAGAGGGATGGAGAGACTCTGCGGGCCCTGTGGAAATGAGAGCTTTCCATCTCTGTCCTCCGGCCCGTGTGTGTGTGTGTGTGTGTTAGTGTATGTTTTGTAGTTGTGTGTGTGTGTGTGTGTGTGTTTGTGTGTGTGTATGTGTGTGTGTGTGTTGCTAGGGGTCACTGCAGGAATAAAAAGGGAAAAGTCGGATACCTCTCAATGAAAATCCTCACTAAGCTATAAGAACACATTGCAGCTGAATAACTGTGTGTGTGTGTGTGGACGGACAGGTGGACAAGTACCTGTAAGTGTTGTATGTGTGTGTGTGTGTGTGTGTGTGTGTGTGTGTGTGTGTATGAGGCAGCATCAAGGAAAATAAATAAGACATGTTCTAGGATATGGAAGCCCAGGGTTGCCGATGTTAACATTAAATCAAATTGAATTATTTTTTAGCTTGCTTTATTTTTATGCAGCTCACATTTTCTTTCTAGAAACAAGAGGATATAATTAAAATTAAAACATATAAAATGATGTTTTCAAGCTTAGCAAAATGAAACATTAATTTAACTTTCAATGTCGTAGTGCACTGACAATGATTTGTTAATATATATTTTTTCAGTACTTAATTATACATTTCGCATATTGCCTCTCAAACTTATCTGGAACAATCGTTTCATCATGCATTATTTACATACAAATGGAAAGCTACATTTAAATTTGATTCTATTTTTGCAATAATAATGTAAACCTGGTATTAAAAGTCCAAATGCACACTGTACAGTTCAGAACTGATGTTTCTGCGTCAGGAATTAACACTCAGACTGGGAATAAACATTAAATGCACATCTGGAAAAACTCACTGTAACAGGCTGAATGGTTACAGAATCGATTTGACTACTTACACTACAACACACTACTACTGGGTTGTTGCTAAGCAACACCACATGTCAGTTGTCTTTTCATGCTGTTGTGTTTTAATCACTTGCAGAGACCATATGGATACAGGGTGACTTTGGTTATCAAGTAAGTTGAAGAACACAACAAATAGCTTATCATTAGGCTACGCATCAATAAAATGAACTTAATATTATATTTGACTGCATCCTATAAGTCATCGCATTCCAAAATGCTACTGACTACTAAGAGTCTGTAAAATGCACTTACTATTGTAGCTGTGCAGTAGTTTGCAGATTGTATTGCAGCCATAAGTCACGCAGTACAGTTTTCAGTTGTAAAGACCACAGTACATATTTGTGCATTCATGTTATGTTAGCCTCGTGGATCTTCTGAGAACAGCTCGTGGCATGACTCAGCATAAGACTTGTTTATATAATCTTTCACAGAGTGATGTGTAGACACATACTTTGTTTTACACTGAAGCACACTTTTTAAAAAACATTTTACAAACTGGAGCCTCTAGTAATATTGTTATGAGTCATCAGCTCTCTGTGTCTCCTGCACCTTGTTTCTCTCTCTCTCTCCGAGGTGATTCTGTGCAGCTCTCTGCCCTCGACAGTCTTCCTCAGGCTGTTGTGCCCAACCTTTACTTCTCCATTCAGCCTACTTCTCGTTTCCTTACTCTGCTGCCTCCTCAGCCACCATCTCTGCCCTGATTACTATGTTGTATGGAAAGGTTGCCTCCTAGGAAGTTGTCTGCTTGGGGGGGGGGGGGGGGGGGGGGGGGGGGGGGGGGGGGGGGGGG
>JAVQJL010017260.1:0-13789 GCA_036024295.1 Nannoperca obscura | reverse complement strand
CCCCCCCCCCCCCCCCCCCGCCCCCCCCGCCGCCCCCCCACCGGCCCCCGGGCCGCGGGGCGCGGGTACTTGAAAGACACCTTGTGACGTCAGGTATTTGATGCTTCCAGGGGCCTTTGTCCGAGTTGTGGAGTCTCTTTTATAAGACTACAATAGTGGCCTGTTTTATTTTGTCTGTGAATAAAAAAACTATTAGACATAAAAGACTTTGCTCTGTCTGCAGCCACACCCCCACCGTAGCCCCGCACAGAGGAAGATTTACCTCGCAGTTTATGTTATGTTAGTGTGTCAAAGCCTGCGGCGAATATCTGTCTGGTATGTGGTGAATTATTGCTGCGTCTGTGTGCTTGTGCATGCGTGTAATACTATGTGTCTATATGTGTGTGTTTTCATAACCAAAGCATTATACTCCCGGTGTTCCTTTTAAAAGGAATCAGGAAACGTCTGTTGGGTGTGCTGATAATCCCAGGTGTGTGTGGACGTCTTTGTGCTAAAGTGAACTAGCAGGTTCCCTTTCAGAGCCATATAGCACATCTACGGGGAGAGAGAGAGAGAGAGAGAGAGAGAGAGAGAGAGGAGGTCTTTGAAGTTTTTGGTCCTGCCACCCGTCTCCAGCTCACTGGCTTTCTTTTCATGCCAGCCACTGCAGAGTCCAGGCCTGTGAAAGAGAAACGCCCCAGCTGGCTCCTCCCTGCCGCTTTGCCATGGTAAAATGACAACAGACTATGCTCGCGAACCCCTGCCAACGCTGATGCCCTTTTCTGTTTTGATTTTGGCCTTTGTTTTGTCTGTGCTATGTTAAAGCAGTTGTCAGAAGCAGATGAAGTGCACAACCAAGATGCTAGACATTCAAGGATAGTAGGAACAAGTGAGCAGAGATGCCCAGAGAGCCTAGAGCAAAAGACAATTCACTTGCAGCCGAGATTAATGGACGGATCTGATCTGCTCAGGCTGCAGGTGCTGCTCCCCCGTCCCTGGTTTCTCTCTGATCTAAACCAAAGTGTCTCCTTTACTCGCCAGCAGCCATAGAGGATGCTATGACATTCAGCTTTAACACTGGAGGAGGAAAGGAGGAGGAGAATGGGGGGAGATATATTGATTGCCCTTAGCTGCTCCTTCATAGCCTGTGCGCAGGTTTGTGTTGGCTGAGCCCTCCAGTCTAATGGCTTTTAGACTTCCATTAGATTGTTGCAGGCGGCGTGGTTTAAGTAAGTAACAAAAGGCTCTGTCAGACTGCTTTAAGCATTAATAAGACAGTCAGTGTTACTTCTACAGCCTGTCAGCTCATCAGGAACGCACAAGTCGAGATCACAAGGCTAAAAGGCTGGTTTACTTGCGTCATTTTTGAGCGCTCCTTTGGCTACGCTGTTTTTGCTTAAGCCCCGAGCAGGATTAGGTTTTAGACTTTTGGGAATTTGTCCGATTTGAGCAGTGAAAGCTGTGGCTCACTCACCCCGTAAACTCGCAGCTTCCCCGGGCTTGTGTGCAGTAAAAGGGCCGTCTCCCACTGACAAACAGGTGAACAAGTGCAAGGACTTCTGAACGCTTGTACTGTTCACTTAACGAGGAGAGAACTATGGCTCGATTCTGGGAAAGGGGCTCACTAGTATTGGGGTTAGAAGTGCATCGTTTGGTGTTATATGGCAACAGAACCGCAGGCCTCCATGACCATGAAAGTCTGTTGGGTTTTTTTGTTTGTTTTCTGGTTCTGCTTCTAAAGCCATCTTATCAGCCATCTTTTTATAAAAGTTGTTTATTAGGAGCAAGGCCCTTCTCTTTTTTGTAGAGAAAGGCGTGGTGGCCTACACTCTTTCAAATGGCTGTAATTATCGGGTAGGTCTGGCTTTGATGGCGCACACAGTGGCATTTTGGTATACAGACAGCCTGCATATATCTAATATGTGTATGGGTTGACATATATGCCCAAATACATTGAAATACATTCACATATACACTTACTTCTCCAACCTTATTTCATACATGAGCCCAGATCACATTAGTTTGAGTGTTTCTCACCAGTCTTTGTGTGTATGCTGCCGCACTGACCCATTTTGTCTCCTCTGCTTTCTGGATATTGTGCGGTGTGTTTCCCCCTGGCCTGTCTGCCTTTAATGCCACTCTGTCCCTGCAATCCCTCAAAGTCCTGGGCTTTAATGCATCTGTTACCATATTTTTCCACCGAGATGACTGTCCCTTGCCGGGAAGGCCGCACCTTGTGTGTATTGTGCGTGCGTGCACTTGTGCCACTTTTGGACGAGTCCCTGTGTTCTCTCTGCACCAGCGCTCGAGCTACGGAAGCCTCCTGGGTCTGTTTCTCCTGCGGCTGGACCACATACCCCGGGATCTTGCTTTGGTTGGACGCGTGTCTGTTTCTTTCCCAGCCATCATAAAGAAGACAAACTCCTCCACTGTCTCCCCATCCTATATTAACAAGCTGTGTTTGGCCCTCGACTCGCAGCTCCGCTTTGGGTTGCTGCTGGATACAGTAAAAATCAACACCTCCTCTACCCCAGACTGAGACTTTTCAATGTGTAGATCCTGTTTCCCCCACGCTCACTTGGCCTGCTCATTCATCAGGATGTGTGTGTGTATATACAGCTAAACTCTCTCGCCTTTAAGGGCCCCTAACCTTAGCCTCTAAGGGCCGTTAATTAGCTTGCAGAATCTTGATTGGAGAATTTATTATTATCATACATTATTAGTCATTATCCTTCGTCTCCTCCTTTCATCTGTATTCTAACCTTATACAGGTGCATTTGTTGACAGTGATTTTCCATGATTACCCCTTCTCCATCAATGCCATGTGATGCAAATCTCAGAGCTGCTCCAAGACAAGGACATATCTAGACTGGCTTCTTATTGGCTGGCTGCTCTCTGGTCTGCCAACCAAGCAGGAAAACAATAGAAGGCCAGAACACTGAGCTGGCTGCAGATCAGTAGGGGTCCGCTTGGCCTCTCCCAGACGCTACGTCTTATTTCCTTTTTGATTACTCACGCCTGCCTGATGAGCGGCACACTCACACTCCTCTCTGTCTGCCTGTCCGTGAGAGAACTCACAGAGAAAAGGCTTTTTTGTAGGAGACTGGTTTTGATTTGGAGGCTGGAATGCCTTTGTGATAATGTCGCAAGATTTGTTGGCAGGGGTGTGATGTGTGCGAGACAAAAGGAGAAAAGTTTGAGGGGAGAGTTATGTTGTGTGTATGCTCTGGATTCAGACACATTCAGGTATTAGAAACTACATTTCTGAATATTATGTGGTTGAGTGTGTCGGTGTGCTTTTCTGTGCTGATTTATGTCAGTTTCCACTGATGTGCTTCCAGGATCTGCCCATAAACAGCCTTTAAACGACTGAATAGTAGTGCTGGCACTGAAGTCCAAACTGTGTTGCCACCCAAGTGTGCAGATCGCCTGCTGTAGGCTGGGTCTCCTTTGCTTGGCCCTCAGTAGCTCCCACCAATGCTTGTTACCCCCCCCTCACCACCAGGCCGGAGGTAGGAAATCAAACCAATTACGGTTGTATTTAAAGAAAATTGGAGCAGGGCCGGAAAAGTGGGGGCATTTCCAAAAACCACAAAAAGAAAACTACAGGGCGACTCTTTGGGAAAATACAGGGTGACTGTGGAGCAGAGCAGAATGGCACTTCTCAGAAAACAGGAGAAAGCTATTGTTTCATTTAGTGTATAAACAATAAATATTTTCTATATCTCAATAACACATCTAGAGGCAGTCGTATACCATGCCATAATCTGTTTCTGTGCCCGTCTCAGTGAGTGAGATTGATGGGTTTTTGCTGCCCAGTGGACCTGTTTGATTGATGGTTTATAAGGACTGACTGTGTTTTTGTTCAGGTCTGCCGTGCCCTGCTGCGAGTGGCCTGCCAGAAGAACGATCCTCATAATATGGCTGAATACGCCAAGACATCCCATATCCCAAATCCTCCTTGGCTCCTGCTGAGGTACAGTATAGAGCCTCTCATAAAGCGCAAACACCTGTAGGTTTCAAGCTGAGGGAGGATAAAGTATTTGTATGCATGTGTGACCTTTTGGCCAGAGTGTGCCACAGTCTGAGGCCATCTTTACAGCCAAAAAGCTTGTCTGGGATCAGTGTTGTAATTGCCACCCCCTAAACTGATATGTTCTCTCTGTTTTACCTCTCTCTCCCTCTGTCTCCCTCTGATCCTCCTCCTCGCTGTCATCTCTCAGGAAAACCCCCTCATTACCAGGCCCTGAATGTAAATGATTCATTTTCCATCCCCCCACAAGCCCTCTTTGTTCCACGGGCCATTTGGCTGTTATATTTCAGCACTTAAAAGCAATCATTCCTAAATATGAATGCTCCCTAACAGACGTCTCCAGACACTTAAGAGATATATTTCTTCCTTCATCTTCTTCTCTGCCTCATGGGCAAAAACAAAAGGAGGAGAAATCAAGGTGTCTAGTGTCTGTACATCAACGCACACATGCAATATTTTGCTGCACGGATGTGTGTAAACTCACACACACACGCACACACACACAGACACTCATACCCCAATGATATGCCTTTGTCTGTGCAGGTGTATGCACACAAAGGAAAAAAACACACACATACACATACTGTTTACTTCACATGCACACACCATAAAGAGTGTAAGATGATCTCCCATTAAGGATGAAAACAAACCAGTGAGTGGGAGGTGTCCCCTGAGGAACTCCACAGTCGCTATAGTGGAACCATGGAACCATGGGAACTGGTAAGCAGAGGCCTGCGGGGCAGCCACAGCCAGACAAGGGGGTGTTGTAATACTGCCACACACACCCACACACATAGTGCAGACTGGAGACAGTAACACCAAAACATTAGCTTTTAGTCACCTCACCTGTCTAACAATAACTATAGCTGACACTATTTATTGGGTTTCAGCAGATTCTTGATTTATTCAGACTCGGCTTTGATTGTCTTGACCACAATGTTTACAATCAAAATGCCAAATAGCAGCAACAATAAAACTGACAGTTTCGGAGTTCGGATTATACAAGAAAGATGATGACATTTTTGTGAAGCCCTTGTATTTAATGACACAAAAGATGTTTTTAATGTAGTCGCTCTGTAAACAGTTTATGGGTTAGAGGGGGCTGTTGGTCTGTGGTGCTTCAGCGGTTGTCAGATTTCTTTACAGCCACATGAGCCCTTACTGGTGAAAGGATGGTAGTCATATAGACCGGTGGTCAGATCTCAGAATGATATTTACTTTTTAACAAACTACTGAAGTATATTTATTTGACTTTGCTGCTACCAAAGTAGATAATGGGAACTAGAAAGGAAGGGATGATGCAAGCTTTTAATGACCAGTCATGTTCTCACGTGATCCAACACCGACTTGAGCAATCATCCTCATTTTACTCACTACTTGCGTAGATGGATGAAAAAAAAGTAAGGGAGATAGAAAGATAGAAAGTGTGTATGTGAACCGGCAATTTAGTGTGTTCCCCTGCTTGAGCAGGAAGTGAACAGAGACCTGGTCCACAGGGATCCCTGTTTCCCCTTCTTGCCTTCTTTCCCCCACCCACCCAGGGCCCCACCGTGATGGGGGAGCTCCTGGCAGAGAGCTTCAGTGTGTGGTGTTTGTACTCTTTGTGTGTGTGTGTGTGTGTTAATTTCCTGTTTTATAGAGGAAGCAGTGTTCGCATGTACATATCGTTATTCAGATTTTCTCTGTGAGAAAAAAAAAAGATTGTCAATTCTCATGAATCTGTATGGGAAACAACTAGCATTGTTTCTGGGAAGCTGCCCTGCTCTCTTAGTAAAACCATGTTTTGCATTTCTGGTAAAGTGCAAATGCAATGTCTAAATCAAACTTTAAAAAGCATGTCATTTTATTATTCCAGTCAACGAACAATCCTACAACACTACTAGCTGTTATTCTCTCATATCAAATGTTCTACTGTCTGCCCCTAACCAACTAATTAAATGAAGGCCAGATTGGTTAGACACAGAAAGCTGTGGTCATTACGCAATGACAAGAATCTCAATCCAAGCCAGTAGGACATCTTAATGAAAGTTAGCTGCTGTGGCCAGAATCCCCTCTAACCGTGGTCTGGGCCACAGGTCCACCATGCAGTGCTCTGTTGGGTTTCTACTTATAAATGGATAAAGGCCTTCTTCTGGTTTTGACTCATTTACAGTGATGAGATGAGTGGGCAAGGGCACCTCAGATCAGCAGCAGATTATTTGCAGTGTTTACCTCTGCTTATCAGTTTACCTTTTTTTGCTTTTTTTATGACTGCTACCTTGTTAGTTAGGATGCTTGTGAAATTCTTTTAAATTGCAGTTGCAAAAAAAAAGAAAAAGAGAGATGACTTCAAGCTACATGTCTGAAAATCATAACTGAAATAATTTCCAAAATAGCGGTATGGAAAAATAAACATTGTTTTTTTTCACTTTAAGTAGAAATCTGTCCCCCTTTGAAGAATGTTTTTTACCATATCTTATATTTTGATGCTAACTGATAGATTTACCTTACAGAAACCTTTTTCTTGAAATAGGTAAAGGTGCACTGGAAATAAGTGTAAATATCTTGCATCCTTATGAGACATTTTTACTTTATTCAAGGAAAACAACGTTTTAAGTGAAAGATTTATATAATTAATGATCAATCATTTTATATTTTCATCATTTTATCTGATGACTACCAATTACCAATATAGTTGCTGATTCATTGCCGGTTGATCAACTAATCAACTTTTTAGAGTGGTGTGTATGTTGCCATGCTGCTGGTGAAACCCCAGCCTAAATGTACAGTAGTTCTGTGTTTGGCATTTTCAGATCATCTGCCATTCGATCTTTTAAGACTTGCACAGCATCTCTGTCTCACACACGATGGTGACCTTAACGTGGTGGGGGCAGTGAGACTGTTTCTGCAAGTGCTTCTTGTAAGCTTTCAGTGATCCTCTGGGTCTGAGCGGCAACCCAGGCCTAACCCCAAGGAGAGATGCTCCACTGTGGGAACTGGGAGCTGCCTGGCGTATCGCAACACAGAGTGGTCTCTGTAGACCCAGTATGGATGAGAAACTACCTTCACTTGGATCCCTCTGAACTAGGAGAGCCCTCTTTCCCTCTCTTTCTTCATCTCTCCCTCCAAACCCCGCTCCCTGTCAGCGAGGCAGCACTAGTTGTCAGTGTGAGAATGGTTGCATCACAGCTCACGCGGTTTCTTAGCCCCTGGCCCCTGTGTTTCTCGGTCAATCTGTGGGAACCCTGATTTTGGACGGCAGCCTCTGTTCCCACCACCAGTCTGGTTAGAAAATAGACTTCTGGTCATGTACCAGGCACCCGAACCAAGCCGGTTCTAGCCCACTCCTTCTCACGGGTTTGAGGAGGAGAGGTCAGTGGCTGCAGAAGAGGCCCTAATGGGTTTCGTATGCAGGTACCACAGAAGCGACACGGGATACTGTGCTCATGAGAAATGAGAGGGTTTTAACGATTCTGTGCTCTTTCCAAAACACTCCCTCTTCTGTTTTTCTCTGTCTCCTGCATCCCTCTCTCTCTGTCTGTCTCTCATTTGAATTTATAAATAGTGCTTTAATCTTTCTCATCATTGATTAATTGAAGATAAAGTTGTGTGAGGGACAAGGCTCGAGTTTGTTTCAAGACAGTGTGCTGTTTAGCAGAACAAATGACTGACTTGACAAAGTTTTTTTTTTCTTCAATGATTCTCATTGTTGTTAGTTTTTCTTTCCGGTGACGTTCGCAATCATGCCTCCAGTCCTCTTTATATTTCTTCCACTTAAAATAAGTGAATAAAAAAATAATTTTCGATGTCGTCTTATAAACCAATTTATCACGCCTTTGACTACAATTACATCCAGACAAGCAGCCTCCTTCAGGAAAACGTTTCCCCTCTTTCCTGGAGAGTTACAATTTTCGGAAGAAGAACAGCATAGGGGGAACAGAGAGGAGATGGAAAAAAGCAGCTCGGCTCGTGTACGTCCATGACAAAGACGGAGCCAGATGAGAGCTCCTCTGCTCCCCACATGTGGACGAGAGAGCCGGGTCTCACAGAGTGTGTGAAGACAGCTGGAAAATTCCCTTGAGCCTAACCTAATTGAAAGCTTATCATCTTCTCTTCGTGCTTCCTGCGCGGTGGGGGATCAGCGAGGAGCAACTCTGTGATGAGACCTGGAGGAGATAGTTGGGAATGAGACGGTGCAGATCTGTCATACACTCACACTGTGAAGTGGAGCTCAGGCTGTCTGGGTGGAGGGTGTTGTGAGATCTGTCAGCAGGGGATTGTGTGCATGTGTGCGTTCCTTGTGCGTGTGTGAAAATGCTTTGAGTGTGCAGAGTTAATTAAATACAGTGTGTATCAAGGCTGCGTGTGTGCGTCCTGAGGCTTTGTTGTTCTGCCAACACTGCCCCCATAGAAGGCCTGACACAGACACTGCAGAAGCCATACAGGAGGAAAGAAAGGAAGTGAATGAGAAGAAAAGATAAAAGAGTATAGGTAGAGGGGAAAGTAAACAGGGGAAATAAGGGTGAATAATTTGAAGAAGAAAAACAAAGAGTTTAGAAGTGAAAGCCCTTTCATGATACATCAACAGGTGGCATTAGTTTAAGAGTGAGGAATTGCATTTCAGGTTAACCACATGAGCCATCTGAAATCAGACCACCCCACAAGGTAGCATCTCAAGTGTTTAACCTTGTGGCTCTGCTTCAAATGGGCCAAACAGATGCCATCAGCGGCGCATAAATTAACAGCCACATAGCTAGTAAAAAAGACGAGATGACATTCCAAACTTTTCCTGTATTGTTTTTAACAAGTGACAACTTGCCGACGTGCGCTGACATGGAGGCTGCCAGGGCGGTGTTGGATTCCTGAGCTACGCTTTATTCACGCTCTGGGTACCACCGGTCTGACAGCTGAGGCATTTTCAAACCCATGAGAAGTGTGGGTAATTGCCAGCGAGTCTCACTAAGGGAACAAAGGAGGATGGTTATTAAAGGGGTCATTGGGAACAAACTACCAATGAGCTGCCAGGGTTATGAGATGGAGGCAGTGGCATGTATGGCATTTTCTGGATCAGGCAAAAAGTTGGAAGAACTGAATTTGTTGGATCAGAATGTGCTGGCATGAAATCGGATCCTACGAACGTTTATGGTGTTTTTTTTCCTTGTTTTTTTCCTGCTCATTTGTCAGCTGATGTGATGGTGTCTGGGTTCCTGGAGGTGAATTATACCCCGTGCCTCCATAGTTAACATTTTCACTCAACACCTCCCCCTGTCAAACCATAAAGGACCTCACAATCCAGACTATTGAGCATTAAGTTTCAAAATGAGAGAACTCTCGTGGTATGCAATAGTTTTTATAGTAAAGCGAATAATGTAGAAGAATGTGGGCATAAATACTGAACCTAAATCTAATGTGGCTGTGATTTTTACCTTTTAAGCTGAAAGAAAGAAGATGTCATAACTCTCTCCTGGAGTTCCTTTAATTACATTTAAAGTCATTTTTTAGGAAATAAATAGCAGTTAGCAAAAACAAAAGTGAGACACATGTTTTTTAATTAAAATGATTAAAAACTACATTATCCGCAAACTTTACAAGCACTCAATATGGAAACATTAACAATATCATTACAGTCTTACATAGATGAGATTCTTAAATTAACACATCAGTTTCAGATGTACATGCTTTGAGCATAAAAAGAAAAGAAAGGAGCAAGATTAATTAATATTTTGGTATATAAAAAGGGAAAGGGGGCATCTTGTAAAAACAAAACAAAAAGAAAAAAGTAACTTTGTGCTCTTTAATCCAATATACAATAAAATACAACTCACATTGTACATTTTGGCTTCCTAGTTTTGCATAAAGAATGATATTAGAGATCAGTCAAGACACGATTCATTTGCCACACGTCTTTCCCATCATTAACATCCAGACAGTATTACAGGCAGTTGTGAAGATCTTTGGTTTTTTTTGAAGGAACCACACAAAGTACACATGTGGCTTCTCTAGCTGCATGATTTTTGCCCATAATTAAGTAATGTCCTCTACTGTATAAAGGCTCCAGAGGAGAGAGCAGGGAAACATGCTTTTCCTCTAAATCAAAGGGAGTTAGGAATGAGGCATTGTTACTGATTGTCAAAAAAAGAAGAATAAGGCATACGGTCTTTATATGAGATCTACAAAACACCTTGCATAACTTACTTTTACCTGAGCTGCAAATGCAAGCCTTTTTGGTTCACTATTCACTTTGAAATTAAATTTCACCTTTGTAGCAACTAAACACCCAACTTTCAAAGTCATGAATGTCTCCTTCTTGTGGAGGACTTTTCTAGTAGAAATTTGCCACCTGATACCTGATGCCTTAACACAGCTCATACGCAGATGATCTGTGCAGGCATATGAAGTATTGGCAGAGCCATGAGCCCCTGGCGTTGATGATCAGTAAATTAGACTAGAAAAGACAGAATCACGGCCATAAAGACTTCAAAGCACTCACTGATAATGCAGAACAAAGGGACCTGTGCACAACAAAGGATGTTTTTTTTGCATAACTGCCCTTGGTGTTGGTAAGAAGATACCACTCTGACCCCACGCTCTCCTTCTACCCCTTCACACTCTTCCTCGTCCAGGGATAGAGGGATCACATGTAACTGCAGGGGAAAAGCCCTCCGGACATGAGGAATGCGTGTGTGTTTGTGTGTGTGTGTGTGTCTAATGATGAAATCATGAATTATTTGGTGAAGGATTTTTTAAAAGGACACTTTTAAATGTGTTCAGCAAATATATG
Source organism: Nannoperca obscura (assembly GCA_036024295.1). Lineage (NCBI taxonomy): Eukaryota > Metazoa > Chordata > Actinopteri > Centrarchiformes > Percichthyidae > Nannoperca > Nannoperca obscura. Next base: position 3,017 of record JAVQJL010017260.1, on the reverse strand, counting down.
TGAAGGAATAATTAATCTTTCAGTTTCAGATATTTGTAAATACATAACCCAAAAAAAAGAAATGAAAGTTCAAACATAGTGCAAAAATTAAGCGACTGGCTTATGCGCAGGAAGGCAATTTGGAAATTGTTTAAAAGATTACAGCTCTGGATACACCATCTCACTAACAGAATCTGTTGGGCGTGGTTCATTCGGAATAAAAGTTTTTAGTGCATCAAAGCTACATCGGAAGACAAAATAATTACATTAAAGGTTTTGTTTTTTATAATTTAGTAGCAATATATTACACAAATTCCAAATTTATACGTAACAACAAAATATGGTATATATACTGTATATATATATATATAAAAAAAAGGAAAGGTAGAGAGAAATGCTTAAGGATTTTGGGTATATGCACACATTTCCTCACAATTTGGCTCAAATAAATATCAAAAGTAAACTGTGTCATCCAGTTCAAACTTACCAGACCAGGACTTTTTGTTTTCAGAAACAGGGTTGAATAATGGAAAAAGTAAAGAGTAGACACAACAGGACTTAAATATTCCTGCAGGAAAAGAAATCAATAAACACCCCTCTGTATTTAGTCGTTTACATTCCTCCAAATATCAACCATTGTCCTGTTGAAACTTGATACGCTGATGACACAGCAGAGGAGAATTCATTTCTTAAACATGTGAGTCCTGACAGATAAAATGCCTTTCTCTCAAAGATGCACGATTGTGTTGAAACATCCACTGCATATACTGTAGCACCAAAGGCTAAATGTGTCCATTTGGATAATAAATTAGGCAATAAGGTACTGCATGAGTACTGTGAGCACATGAAACAACCCTGGCTGCAACTGAAGATCACAACTGACAAAAAGAACCGATTGCTGCAGCAGTGCAGTCATTGCCTTGGAAGGATGTCAGAGTCACTCGGGGAGGAAATATCAAGTCTGACTGCTTTTCTCCGCCTAGCAAATGAGTTGGATCAGTCTGAACAGTCTGTTTGATGAATGTCTGCGGTGGTTTTTCCAGCTCATCAGCTGTACTGATTGATCGTACCACCATTTTCTTTTCTCTTTAATGAGTACCTGTTTACACTAGTACAGGTGATCCTGAAAGGTTACTATGGCTTTTCTGGTGTTACCCTCAGGTCTATTTACAGTCTCAGCTGAACATCATCTCAACTTATATGGCTTTTATAGTCCTTTTAAGAGTACACGTTTTAGCACAGTGCAGGAGTTTACTCAAAATTTACAAAATACATGATAGTCTTGAGAGAGTTGGTAAAACGCAAAAAGTCTTTAAAGCGAGTGCCGAAGAAATAAAAGACAAACATGCAGCATTTCTCTTTTTTGTTTCTTTTCTTTTCTTTCAGTGTTCATCTTTTTTGTTCATCATCCTCTTTACTTTTCCTCCCTCCCTTCTCCCACACCCTCTGATTGTCTAGCTGTCTGTCAGTCAGTAAGGCCTCCAGACGGACTCATCCAAACGGCCTGAGCTCATGGCAGTGGGGGAGTTGCTGTGGCTGCCGTCTGCCTCCACGCCCTCGCTCTGGGTGTTCAGGCCCGGGTTCATCAGGCTGTTGGTCCCTCCAGCGCCCGTGGCCCCCGAGCAGGACAGCAGGCGGGTGGGGGAGCGCTCGCCCCCGGTGTTCCCCGGTGCCACCATGGAGAACTGGTAGGATCCAGAGCCTGTGCCGTAATACAGGTAGGAGTTGGACTGGAAGTTCTGGGTTTGGTTGTTTGAGTAGGGGGGCGGCAGGTAGGTGTGGTATCTAGAAGAGGCTGACATGCTGAGGCCGCTGATGCCAGTGCTGGAGGTGTTGGTGGAGTAGGGGAAGGCCCCAGGGTAGTGCATGCGAGGGTCTGAGAAGCGAGGGTCAGTCAGCGGCGACAGAGATGGGAAGCTGGTTCTCTGTGGGAAGAGATCTGTAGTCCCTGTTGGCAGAAACAAAGAAACAAAAGGTTGAGAGTCAACAAACATTCAGCCATGAATGAAAACTGCTGTGTGATTATGAAACAAGGGGCCTGGAGATTTCTCATTTTCTGTTATTCTAAAGAATAACCCTCATCTCCAGAGCAGCAAACTTCTCCCAACCCCCAATTTTGAGCTCAGATTTCTTGCGATATGCCTGACCATGGAAATGTTTGCTCAAAGTAATGAACTGAGACATTTTTTTGCTTAACAACAGTCATCAAACACTGACAGCACATCACCCCACAGCCCCATGCACAAGACTGAAGTTATGAAAAGACCCCCTCGCCCCGGCCTTCCTACCACCCCTTCAAAAGGAGAGCAACGTACAGTATTCTGTCTTTCTCAGAGCAATGAAAAGAGGCATTGTCAGTGCTGAGCGGTGCTTTGTATAAACACCGACGGCTTGTTGTGCTGTTGTGCAATTTCTCATAAATCATACTTAGGCGACAGAGGCCGACAGTCACAATAAGAGACAGACAGAGAAGGAAAATGAAAGTAAAGAGGGAAGGCGGGAGGAGAAACAAAGAAAAAAGAGTGTTTCTGTGTGAATATCCACAAAACTAATGTGTATCACAGTCCAGGACCTGTCAGAGTTAACTGCTCAGTGTAATCTCACAGGTAACAGAGCACTGTGAACCCATCTGTTAGGACTTCAGTTTCACTGCACACTTTCTAATTTATTCAGCTGAGACAAAGGTAAATAGAAATATCCCTTTGCAGTTTTGCTTCTCTGAGTTTTGGGGCCCACTACTGTCACCAACTTAGTTCCTTAAGTCAAACACCACATTCGCCTCTCACTTAAGCAAGTAGTATTATTGGCAGCCCTTACATCCTGAGCTTCGTATATGAACCCATTCACAGTTCTGCAGCCGTGTAGGACTGTCTGCTGTCACCTACTGTAGTATTCTGGTTTTGATTCTGGCTACTTGGACAATTATGTTCCATATTTCTGCTGTATTATGTACGTTATAAGATATTATATCAGTTATATGACTATAAAGTCTCTATTTTATTTACCTCTAATATAGATCTCGTAATCACACTAGAACA
>JAVQJL010017256.1:0-24123 GCA_036024295.1 Nannoperca obscura | reverse complement strand
CTCCCCACCCCGCCTCCCCACCCCCCCCGCCGCCCCCCCCCCCCTCGCCCCACACCCCCGACATAACACCCCCGCGGGGTGCGGGGGGGGGGGGGTCTCCTCGGGTCTGCTCGGGTCTCCTCGCAGCTCCCTGCATTAGTAATAGAGGTCGCAGTTTATTCCTACAGCCTGGAAGACGGTGGTCGTGTCTGTAAAACCTCCCCGCTGAACTGGTTTGGTTTTATCTTCAGTCCTCGTGAGGATGAAATGGATTATTGGTGTTTTTGAGGTGTTTCGGTGGCGTGTTAGAGGACTGACAGCAGCGCGGGGGTTTGGATCTCTCACGTTTTGTTCCGTGAGTTTGGGACACAGTTCTTCTTTCCATGGTCTTTTGTTTCACGTCTTCACGAGTTTCATTATCTTGCGGGTTTCTGTTATAATCACATCTCGTCTCCGGTGTTTGATTTGTAGATGAAAAGGAAGCAGGTTGTGTTTTTCAAGTCAGCCCAACTGAACATCTGGGCTCGTTTACTCATTACTGCAATGTAATTTAATCATTTTGTTGTTTTCTTGTGTAACAGACTTCATCAGTTTGAGAGTATTTAAAGCACATTACAGCTTTGTGTTTTCAATTTGACTTGTGCTTCTCTTTGGTTTGTATAATGACTACATATAAGAATAATATTCTTTAAAAATCTTTTCTTTTTTCTTTTCTTTAATCTTCCTTCTTGGTGCATTTGTCTCTTTTCCTCACACCTCTATATGAGTTAGAAATGTGTTGCTTTTCCTGTGCACATTTCTGTATCACAGTATACCAGAGGTAAATCTCTTCATATGGTCATGTGTCAAACTGCAGCAGTGTTGTATGATATTACTGTTATTGCTCTGTTTTGTTCATCTATAGTTGAGAGTGTGGTCTATATACTACGTTAACACTGAGAGATGTTTAAGAGATGTTTAAGGAGGCTGAAAATGACTTAGAAATGGTTTTGAATCCTAAATTTCCAATTCAAACTGTGCGATATTTTTTCACCCGTTCATTTAAGTTAATCAGGTGAAGTTTATACAATCAGGTGGTTTTAATTCTTGACTGTGTTTAAAAGCAGGTGATGTCACTTGTTAACTGTTTCCCAGTGAATCCACCAGGAAGATGGCCGCTGCTGTTAAGATCCTCGTCAGTCTGCTGCTGCTTCTGCACTTCAGCAGAGGTGAGTGGCTCTGAGTGCAGGTGGTAATGACAGGTCACCCGCTGTGAACTGACTGGTGTAAAGCTCCTTTTCAAACATGCTGATCATTCTTAAGGCTTCGATCCCTGTGGGCAACTTTGAAGAGAAGTGTGTGTGGTTTATGATGATCACATCATTAATCATGAGCACCATTGAATGTAACACTAGAAAATGCACATTTGCTGTGAAGTGTAAGGGTACGTGTTAAATACTTGTCCTGGACGTTCTGACATTTACATATTCAGCAGCTGCACAAAGACACAGTGGTGCTTTGAGCTAAATGCTAACGTCAGCGTGCTAACATGCTCCAAGTGACAATGCTGATGTCTAGCAGGTGAAATGTCTACCACCTTAATTGGCATTTGCTAATTAGCACTTAACACAAAGTGCAGCTAAGACCAACGGTAACATCATTAAGGTGTTTGGTCATGAACCAAAGTATTAAAATCCAATCCATCTAATAGGTGTTGAGACATTAAACTCAAAAAAACACACCTCAAGGAAAAGAAAGTCAGGGGATCACCAGCGTCATTAGGATTCATCATCTGGGAAGCATGAGTGTCTGTAGATACTGCGTGCGTCATGAATGCTACCATGAAATCAAGTCTAATTAAAATTCCTGGGGAGCTAGACTCTCCATCACTACATTTGAAGGGCACTCGAGGATAACAGAGTCCACACACAATGCACAGAGGAAGCGGGTTTCTGCCTCAGGGCGTCCTCGCAGGTTAATCCAGCCATGGTGGGAAGTGATCTGGAGGACTAAACACGTTCTCACTGAGGGAGTAGCAGGAACGAGCAATCACACCCATTTCTTCTTTCCGACAACAAGCAGTCTTCTTGCAAAGTAAAGGCAGCAGTCCCCGCATTCATCTTCTCTCTCCTGCTTCTTCTTCCAGCCCAGAAATCCGGTGACGACTCCATCCACACCTCCCTCGTCATGCTGTTCAGTGTGAGCCCTCAGTCCCTCGTCAGCCTCCTGCTGCTGGGCCTGATCGTCGTCCTGTCCGCCAGCATCTACCTGTGGGTCCTCCGATACGTCTGCATTGGCTGCTGCCAGCCCATCGCGGTCGGCAGTGAATCAGAATCGCTGGCTGGGATTGTGTGAAGCCGTCAGCGTAACAAGTCACACAGGATGTTTCGCTTTCTTCACAGGAACTCATGACACTCTGCACACCTGTACATTTGTTCCACAGGTGACAAGTCAGCCCACAACGTGTCAGTAAACGTGCTTACAGACGTTGTCATACTTTGTACAAGACATATGTATGTTTCACATTTCACAACTCAGATTAATCATCAGGCTTAATAAATGTGTGCTCGTGAATCAAAACAGTAACTAAAGTAACTCAAAATTAAACAATTCAATTACTAATTCATACACGAGTTAAAATGATTTTGCTTCTGATGCTCCGTAAAAAACTCCATCTACAAACATCCTGAGCAATCATCCATGCAATCATCCATCCTGAGCAAAAAATGCTTCCTCTATTCTTCACTGTAGAAAATGAATAGAGGACAAAAGGACAAAGCATTGGAGAGACTGTATAAACAAATATAAAATGATGCAAGGCCACACTGCTTTTCTTTGGCTGGGATGCACAAACACTATTACTCTGTTCTATTCATTTTCAGATAAATCCTCTATGAACTGAAGAGCGCTCCGTCCGAGGTTCCTCCGCTCCCTGCGCCCGCTTCTGAATAAAGAAAATAACATTTCAGGTGAAAGATGAATCACCTCCCGGGCCGCCCGAATAACGGAGCGAGCGCTTCTGCGAGACGGAGGTCGTCCAGTTTGCATCTCAATGGGTCCAATCTCACTCAATCGCAGTCTCTTTAAAAGCTCCACGAATGAACAAGTGATCTGAGAGAACCCCGAGCAGGCAGGAGGCTTCGCTGCAGTGATGTGGAAATGTTGACTGAAGGATATTTCTGATGGCTGTGGAGCAGGAACATAAACGAGGGAGCTCGTTGAAGCTCCACATGTTGACAGATTTGACTGATTTCATACAGAAATCCGAAAGTTGTGCTCGGATGTAAACGGTCCAACATAGTTCTGATATTGAGCTTTTTATTGCCATGTTTGTATTGGAACTGTACTGGTTACTGCTGTATGTTATTTATTACTCATTTGCACACTTCTTTAGAGGATTGCACTACATGTGGTACATGGATAATGTAGTTAAATCCCTATTTTCTTTCCCTTTTTCCACTTCCTTTGCTCACCTACCTCACTTCCTTTCCTCGTTAACCTGGCCACCCCTCATTTACCTGATAAAGTTCACTTGATCACCGTTGAGACTCATTTCTAACCCCTTGTGTTTCGTGTTGTTTCAGATTCAGCAGCCCAGTTGGGTCGTTTTCTTTTCCCTGTCTGATGCAATCATTTGGGTTTTGGATCATTTGAATGATGAAGAAAAATAAACCTTTTGTTCAAAAGATTGAGAAAACCTTTTTTGGCCACTTGGGGGCAGCAGAAACAAATTATGAACACAACGTTGACATATCATATTACATTACCATGTCTTATGTCTTATTTTCACTCTTTTAGTTCAGTTTTTGCTCTCCACCAACTCCTTAAGGGAAATATCTGGATCTTCAGCTGCTGAATGCTCTGTGTTCACCAGCAAGTCACAAATTGTGTCGGTCTGCTGCTTGGTGTTGAGCAGGTAGTGTTCAGAGGTTTTATTGCAGAACACATCTGCCTGCTGAGGCGCCAACCTGTCCTGGGTCAGACTGCTGCTCCCTGCAGGATCAGATATAAAGAATACTAAAACATTTATACTACTACCACTCACGTGCCAAAAACTGCCATTTCTAAATACTTCAACTAAAAGTGAAGTGACTTTATTTGCATTTTTATTTTTAGATTGACAATTACATATTACAATGGCACTTTTACTATGTTACTATGCTAGAGGAAGAGACACATGCATTGTGAATCATTAGAAGCTTCTTCCGCATAACAGGGGAATAGCGGAGGAAGAAAAAGATGATTATGGAGGAACTACAGGAAGGAGCTGGATATGGAGCTATGATGATGCATTGCTGAATATGCATGCTGAGCACAGATTCTAAGGCCCCCCCTCAGCCAGAGCCTGTGTTGGAAGTTAGGATTGTGTCTTGTTGGGATTTCAAAGCGCTCTGTGATCTCATTAGTTTCTATTATAATTTCAGTGCCATGAAGTAAGAGGGGAGCCTGATTATACATGTGTGCACCGACTCATAATCCGTCCATGATAATTGTGATGCAGCACCAGATGTTGTCATCGCGTAACGCCGTTCATGGCTAAACATCTGGGCTGCAGAGGAAACTTCCACAGGCAGCTGTCATTACAGGTCACCTTGCTTAATGTTGAGCTGCTCCACTGGTCGTAACCATGGTGATCACATTGGAAACTTCTCCCTGCCATGAAATACTCCATTTACACATTGTTACACATGAACAGCGTGCACCCCTGGGTCCCTCCGCTCGCAGTCTTTGTCTCTGCCCGTGTTTCCAGCTGACCCCGTCTCTCTCAATTGCGCAGTAATGGATTCATCCCTATCTCTCTGAGCACATTGGCCCGAGGCGAGGCAGCAGCTCATCTCATGATTGACAGCTGCTGATAGGACTCCAATCCCAGCCGAGAGCCAGTTGCCAGGGGCTACGGGTGGATGTGTGGGTGGTGGGGGTTTCCCGCATCCACGTAGTTGCCATGGAAATGGGGAGTTCTGCCATTCCGCCTGCAGATGGCAACACTGCACTCCGAGTCAGGAGGGGGGGACGAGAGGGACGAGAGGTGTTTGGACGTATAGTTGCGCGTGTTCACCCTGACTTCACCTCTGTGGGTGCTGCAGGTCGTGGAGGCAGGTGGAGCCCGCGCATCAGTGTGACTGTCTGCCAATCACTGTACATCACTTCTTCACCTGCATCGCTTTCGCTTGTTACATAATCCAATAAAGTCATGTTTCCATGTTGGGTTATGAGAAAGACTTGATAAGACAAGTCATCTTTGTATCATTAAGACAGTGTGTGGAGTCCAGTGGCGCGGCCGCACGTGAAAGAATCTAACGTCAGCTGTGACACGGAGCCTGAACACGGTGGGAACTGAACCCTCTGGTGGTCTGTGCAGCGCTAACCACTTCCATTCACAGCGGTTGCATTTCTGATTTCCTTGTTTCTGCAGCGTGCACGTCTCTCACCGCAGACGCCTCGTTAGATTTGGGAGAAAAAGAAAGCAGACGATCGCGCTGGCAGCTGCTTTACAGGTGGATTACCACGCACGCTCTCTGTCCGGCGTGTTTCTCATCACCCGCTCTTGGCGGTTCATCGTATCAGTCACCGCGGGTCGGAGAGTGTTGTCTCCCCCCCGCTGGGGCGGAGAGAGGAGAGGTCACTGGAGGTCGAACAGCAGCGGTGGGTTCCGGGAACTCACCTGCTGCTGCTGCGCGGCGCTGGGGTGCGTTTGCAGTATTTCTCACCCGGGAGGGAAATACTGCAGCTGGCTCTCTGAAACTAAACTAAGAGACGGAGACACACAGGAAGAATCACCCACAGTCATCTGACACATGCTACACCTGTGAGCCGTGGCCCCAGTCACTCTCTCTCTCACAACTCACATCCTCAAAATCCAGATTCTTTTAAAATAAAGGTGCCTGCTTGCACCATGACAGGAGGCGCAGCCTGACATGCACGCGGCTCTAAACAGCAGCCTCGTGTGCAATGACACTTTACACTGAGTGTGAAACACGCGAGCGCCGCCAGATACTTGATTTGTTCAGCTCTCGGATCCGGTGTGATGCCCACCGGGCGGTGCACCGTGCACCGTGCAGCGCGAGAGCTTTCCCACTGATTTTTCAGCACACCGTGTTCCACAAAGTCTGGGAGTCAAACAAGGACACGGCGTCTGAGGAATCATTTAATACGACCTTAAATGTGGATTAGTGCGGCACGAGAGGTGCGTTTGGAGAGAATCTGGCGCTGAGATTAAAGTCAGTTCGCTGCTTTATTGTAGAAACGCCTTTCCGGTGTGAAAAGATGTGACATTTGACACATTTGTTTAATAAATTCCGCTACAATTTAAATGTTCACACCTTAACAGGCTACACTCACTCCTCAGGTCCTGTCCAATAGACTGTGGAGGCGTTCAAGAGCTGTCGGAAATATAGCAATTATTCACGCACACGAACAGTGTAAATAAGTCTTAACACTGGATTTTTCTTTGTTTTCGGTCGAAATGTACCAACTGTTCTTTAAGAGGCTGTAAAATATGAATACATTTTATTTTACTTTTGCTACCATTTCATATGTTTTATTAAATATGTTTTGTTGCATCCTCCATCTATTTTACATATTTTTCTATATACTTTACCATGGTTTTTATTGTAAATGTTTCTATTTTCTATTTATAATTCTTGACTTTTGCAGGACTTGTAGAATATACACCAACATACCGAGGCATTTTCTTATATTTGAAAACCTACTTGGCAATAAACCTGATTCTGATTAAAGTTTTTCACTGCTGCCTGCCTCCACTTTTACTCTTTGGTTACTCTTTGCCTTTCTCGTTTACAATAAATCAATCATTGTCCAAGCCACGTGCCCCATAACACTCCCACAAAGGTATGTCTTTTAGACTTGTGCTACAGAAACCTCTGCGGAAAGTCGTGGGATTCTATCACTGTACATTCCGAGCCTACCAGGGGCGCCTGAAGGCAGCACAGTTGTGAGATCAGCTGATTTTTTACGCTGCCATTTTGTCCGGCAGAGAGAGAGAGAGAAGCAGCCAGCCAGTCTGAGTCAGTCCGTAAAACAGAAACCACTGGCGAGACTTTTCTTTTTTAAATAAAGACAGCATCGCAGGACGGGACTGTCGGTGAAACACCAGCCGGTAACGTGGAGTCGGCAGCCGGAGGACAGCACCAACTGAGCCCGAGGACCGTGCGAGGGGAAACAACCGAGCTAAAGGAGCTGTCATTTTTAACTTAACGGGTCCGCCGGCTCCGCTGCTCGGTCACAGACTACAGGCTCGCTCGCTTCTTCTTCTTTTTTTTTTTTGTGTGTGTGTGTGTGTGTGGCTCGCTGGCAGGTTAGCTAACCCCGCTAGCTGCTCGGCTAACACCCACAGCTGCTCGCATCCGTTCTCACAGGGAGAAACCGGGGCTGTCAGTCCCGCCGTGTCCTCTTAGAAACTTCAAACAATGTGCGACTCGATTCTGACTTACTTTTCACGCCCGACGGAGACTTTAACACCCACTTTGCCGAGCGACCAGTGAAAGCTAAACGCTGTCAAGCTAACAAGTTGACGTGGAGGACAAACTCCAAACTGTGATTACTACTTTTCCTCCTTTTTTTGATTGTAGTTTTTTGATGTTTTGTGGTCTCTCTTAGTGACCCCCAAACAAATCGTCCAGGTGACACACAAACCAGCCAGTTAGCGATGTTTATTTGTGGCCATAAAGTCATTTCCAGTGTTTACAAATTCCACAGTGGGACTCTTTCCTGGTTCGAGTACTGCGACGGAAACGTTAGCTAACACAGCCTAGCTCAGATTAGTGTCGTCGTGTTTTGTTTACTAGATAGGTAGATAGATAGTCGAGATAAACTGTTGCCAAACAAATTAAAAACTACAAATCAGCTGTTGATTGTAGTTTTTACTGTAAAGGTAATCGGATATTCTTGTACCTGCAGTTTCTTTTGCCACCTGTGATCTGACGTTGCTGCAGACGAGGCTGCACAGGTTTTGTACGCACCTGGGGGGGGATAAAAAAACCCAACTTAACACACCAGTGGGTGTCTGATCGCAACCCTTTACCTCCTCTTGACAGTGAAGTCACGTTGAGTTGTGTCCCACGGGGAGTTGATCCATTGATCGGATCGTTATTGTGCTATTTTAGCTGATTTGAGAAGAAAAAAAGAGGCAGACAGAGAAATAGAAGCGATGTCGGGCCAATCTATCACGGATCGGATCGCAGCAGCGCAGCACAGCATGACCGGGTCGGCTATCAGCAAGGCTGTGTGCAAAGCCACCACACACGAAGTCAGCGGACCCAAGAAGAAACACCTTGACTGTGAGTAGATCTATATATTTATATGTAGTTGTGTCTGATGTGAACCAGCCGCAGGGCTTCAGAAGCAGACATACCGGTCCTCTGAAGCTCTCTCTCTCTCTCTCACACACACACACACACACACACACACACACATTCCTTCACACTACCTGGCTGGTTGGCCACCAGGAAGACAGTAGGCTGTAGGCTACAGGCTGGTTTGGAGAATATGATCATATACAGGCTGTAAAATGAGACACATTAGCAATATTAACCATGGTGATGCTGGTCAGTTCTTATCTATTGAGAAATATATATATTATCTTGTCGATTTTGATGAATCCATTAGTCCTCAAAAGCCAGATAACATGACAAATGCTCATTTTTAAGTCCAAACCTGTAAGTACTCACTTAAAGCCACAACTTATGATTCATTTCACTATTGTTCAACCTGTCAGTTACCTTTTGTGATTAATCAGTTCATTTTCTGTGCTTTAAGATGTTAGGCAATAGTGAACAATCAGCCAAAAATAATCAATTTACGATCAAATATGACGAAAAAAGGATCTGGAAACAGAACATTGGACATTTTTGCTTCAAAAATGAGAAGAAAAAAAAAAGTTGGCGATTTGTTTTCTGTCGTTTGCCTAATGGTTTACGCTCTGCTTTGAGTTGCATGTTTTGGCTGGAAAACAGTCTAAAACTCAAACATTTCTAATCATATAAAACAGTGAAAAGCAGAAAATCGTGATATTTGAGAAGCTGTAACTAGCAAATGTTTGTCCTTTATTAGCTTGATAAACGACTAAGCGGTGAATTTCTGTTCAAAATCGTTGGCTATTAACTCTGTTGATTGGCTAATCCATTAATCGACTCACCGTCTCACCACTAATTTAGTTTATATTAAATCAGAACCAAGAAAAAACGTTAAGCTGCCACCTGCAACTGTTCGCTAGACAATTCGTGGCTTCCATTAAAATCATTTTATTATGGATGGGCCCTGGCTCAGGTACAGAACTTGTTTATAGCAGTATTGTACAGACTTCAAGGCAAGTGGCACGCAGAGAGGTAACAAAACAAGTGACAAAAACAACAGAAAACAGGTTTTTCACCAGGCTGCACAGACAAAAAGACAAGGGATCCTCCCACACGACACATGCACGCCTTTGCAAAAGCACATGCATTCAATTCCTGGATCTTAGTCTTTGATTCCTGGTTGTCGTTTCTTGTTTCGTTTTTAAAAGGGGGAATGAATGGATACATTTATTAAAACTAAGACTCTAAGACTCGAGCAGGGGCGTGTGCGTAGCGGCTCGAGCTCGTGTTAAACGTTACCGGGACCAAATGTGCTGAAAGTTCTGTTTCTGGGAAACCAGCCTTTGTCGGCACGGGATGCACATGTTTGATTGATGCTCGAGCTCAGCTGCCTCACATCCGTCAACTCCTCCTCCTCCTCCTCACTCACAAGACTCAGTTGCTGACGTTCAGCTAAAGTCGTGTATTGTCTCCGCTCCTTTTGTGAACTTGGCCAGACCTTTACAGCCAATACGCCACGTCAAGCTTAATCATTGTGGGATATTGATTTCTCTGTGAGAGCAACGACCTCAGTGCCGCAGGGGGAACGGCCAGTGAGTGGTGCATTGCACGAAGGCCCGATTGTCATGTTGTTTGCCCGGTTTGATGATTTTCCCATGAAGGTAACATCCAGCGTTGTCAGGCTGTTGAGTTCAGTGTGGCGTTGGTATCATAAGGCCAGGAATAAAGGCAGGTTATAGGTTCGGTCGTCATTCAGTCAGGTAGGTAGTCAATTTGTCAGTCGGTTAGCCAGCTGGGGAGACTGGCAGGCAGCGTGTTCATTACTTAGTCAACGGGCCAGCCAGCTGATCCAGCCGTCCAGTAATGTAATGAACGCAGACAGCCAGGTAAGATAGTCTGCCAGGCATTCAGTCAGCCCTGATCACACCTACCAATTAAATGATCTCAGCACGCAGCTCCAACAAGTGCGGATGTACCCAGAATGTACGGGAAGCGCAAGGGGTCAGTTCACAGACATGCGTGGATGCATATCTAGCAAATGCTAATATGCTGCTAGCCCTGTCTGTTACAGCAGCGCTCTGTGAGTCGGTCACATTAGTTCCCAATGCAAATGTTAGGGGGAAAATCCAAACATTATAGGATGTTTTTTTAAAAATATATACATAAATGTACGTCCAGCAGAGAAGAGGAGAGGATAGTCAGTGGACATATTGAATTTTTAAATTCATGTCAGAGTTATGTCAGAGAGAAGACATATATGAGATCATGAAAATCCATTTAGATCAACATTTATGTTTTCCTGAATAGGGAACGTAATGTGGACAAATCCTTGTGTTTACAGCTCAACAAACAAACAGTTCGAAGTCCCCGACATGTTGTATGTTTCTGTGTGCATGGTGGTTACACACATAACCCAAGTTCAATGAACTTCAAGTCTCTCTAGTTCTGTTTTTACCCACAGTTTTTTGCTGGTGCACTCATTTAGAGCTGACATCTATACACAGGTGTCCAGTTATATTTGAGAAAAGTGAATCCACACCCAAGTTAATTTGACTCTGCCAAATACTGTAACTCTTACAAGGTTTTAAAATCTGCACCCATGGTGACTCAATGACTAGACGGCAGCAGGTTGTCTGAGCGTTAACGGTGTTTTCAGAAAAGGTCAAACATGCTGAAGGGAAGTGAAATTTAATGACAAGTTGTCAATCAAGACACGTTTGAAATGCTTTCAGAGTCCAGGGCCACATCAACGGGATGTTGGCACCACGTTGATACATCTGGAAACAAGATGCTACAGATCTGAACAGCGTCTGGTACAGCAAGAGGGCAGCTGGCAGCTCAGCCAGCTCACAAGCCCACTGGCTGGTGAACTGTATGTCAGCTTTGTTGACACTAAAGACGTAGGTCGCGTTTAGTTTTTTTTCTTTCAACGTCTATTTTTCACGCAGTCGCCATCATTCTCTCTTGTTCTCCCCTTGGCGCTATTTCACAGCGAGCAGCTGTCACTGTCTGACAGCCAGTTGTGAATGATCTCACCGCCATATTTGCATCTAGACCCAATAACCGGATAACCCTGGCACATGCCGTTCAGCGCCGCCGGCCAGCACTGAGTGTGCGAGGGTTCGGGGGTCCGCTGTTAGCCGGAGCAGCCGTGACATTCACGCACCGCTGGTGAGAATGAGTGCCGTTTGAAAGCCATTTAGTGTCATGATTGGGACTGTCCACCTCAATTAACCGCAGCTTGTGAGTCAGCGGCAAGAAATGGCCAGTCCTTCCCATCAATTCTAAAAAGCTCTTCTATTTATGGAAATGATCATCATAAAGATGAACGAGCGAGGGTTCAGATGTGCCGGAATATGTCTGTCTGCTTGCACACCTGCTTGCAGTTTGCATGTTGTCAAATTGAGAATTACTGTGCGTTTTTAATCCACCATTTATCAGCAGCTAAGCGCACACGCATGCACAAGGAAGCCACTTCTTTCCACTTTGGCATCACTGAAACACTGATTGGTTCACCATCTTACAGCTGTTACAGAGACATTGTGACATTTAAACTGAAGTTTAGTTTCCTCTTCAACGGCACTCTGTTGTCATGGCAGCAAACCTGCCAACTGGCTTTTGTTAAATGGACTTGAGTTGACACGGGAAGTTGGATGCTGAAATCGGCTGCAGCCCCAGTAATGGTGCTGCTTTTATAACCTTTGTTTATGCGGTTGAGCTGGATGTTGAGCCTTTCTTAGAAGCAGTACATGAGACTAATGAAGCGTCCCAGTAATGGAAAATCTAATAATCTAAAACTTAAGGCCACTGGAAGAATGACTTTGTGCTCTTTCCATGTTATGTATCTGTTTTAATGAATGGACTAGTGGGACGTTTCTGCAGCACTTAACCTCTGTGAGCAATTCACACCTTAACATCAGATGAGAGGCACTTGGTAGTCATGTTACAGTCATGGGAGGTGTGAATGAGCTGATTTAAAGGGATGCTGCGGTCCCACCCCGGCTTTGTTCGCGGATGGATTATCCAGCTTGATGTACAGTCGATGGCCTTCTGCACGCCTCCTCTAAACCATCCGTCTTCTCCGTCCAAAATGTGCCGTCATTGTCTACAAATGAGTGCATGAGAGGAAGGGGTGGGTTGGGTGTAGTGCCACCCCCGAGATGACCTTTTCCGTTCGAGATAGACAATGATGAATGATAGCCCAAAGTGGCTCAGCCCAATCTGACCGTGGTGAGAGAGTTGAGCAAGCTGTGGTCACAAACTTCAGAGGTGTTGGGGAGATGTCATGATGACAATCTTTGTAACTTTCCATCAAGCCCACTTCACGTGGTGACTGGCCAGAGGGAGGTTAGGAGGAAGGCAGGATTTCAACTTATTTCTGGGGCTGCCCCATTTTTAAAATCTTAGTTTCAACACCAAGAATGCCACCAAAGAGAGCGTCGCCCTGAAAATGTGTTTTGTTGCCAGCAAACATTTGGCATGTTTTTGTTAGCTTTCTTGCTAGATGCATTGTGCATGTTGTCCGTGTGCATGCTTGTTGGACTGTCCTGTGGTGCAGGTAGTGCTGATTTAGCTAAAGGGCTAGCTACACTCTTGAATGGATGTGGATGTGAACACGGTTCTGTTAATGCTTAATTGGGTCTGAATACATGTTTGTGTTAGCTTTGCACAGCTTTAGACATGGACAAATGGCAACGTTTACATTATGCAGACCCTAACATCTGTGTGAATACATAAAGAATATACTATGCTAACAAATACTATAAAATATATACTATTTTCAAAAGTTGTCATGTGGACAAACTTCAAGCCAAAGTCAAAATGAGCATTCGGGTGGTACGTCGGTGTTGCCGTGGTCGGGCAGGTTACACCTACATGCCTTCCACCTACATGCCATGCTTAACCCAAATCTTAACCACAGCTTTTTGCTCAGCTGCTTCATCAGACTGTCGAGGTCTTTTGGGGGCTTTTCTTCTCAGTAGCAGCTAAGGGGAACGGTAGCCTGAGACAACGTGCCACATCGATCTTTACCAGCTGGCTGAGCTGCTGGCCCAGTTCCCGTTTAACGTCATGTTGTGTTGGGCCGTTTTTAGCCAAACCTTAAAGCTAGGTTACACCTGCGTGACGGACCGATGTGGTGTCTGTCTGGGCTGCGGTGTCCGTGTGTCTTTGGGTTAGTTTAGGAGGCAGACAGTAGGTTACTGAGCTCAGGTTTATGTGGTTTGTGTTTCAGCCTCCAGAGTGAACTTTACAGGTCTATTTCTGACAGGAGCTCGTGGGTCACCTTGTCCGATCTGTTCATTGTGCATGTGACTGTAAGTGGTATGCATGTGGTACTTTTGGGATTATTTGTAATTTGCTGCGCAAAATACAATAATGAATTG
Source organism: Nannoperca obscura (assembly GCA_036024295.1). Taxonomy (NCBI): domain Eukaryota; kingdom Metazoa; phylum Chordata; class Actinopteri; order Centrarchiformes; family Percichthyidae; genus Nannoperca; species Nannoperca obscura. The sequence goes on along the minus strand of JAVQJL010017256.1, from coordinate 10,466 downwards.
AATTTTAAGAGTAACAGATTTGTTTTTGTTTTTAAACATAAGTCACATTGAGGTGTAAGTGAGGAAACGTCTTCAAATAACAGTTTTCTTCCCTTCTTAAAGTGCACTGTTTGTGTGCAACAGCAAATGTTGTTAGTCTGCATATTTGTCATCACCTTAGCTGGATGAAAGAGAAGGTTAACGCTGGCTAGATGTCCTCCTTTCTGTACTGCGAGACAAACACAGCGCTGAGTGTGCAGGAGCCGCCGGTTGCAGTGGAGCAATAACATGAAAGGAAATGAACGTCCTGTGGGAATCGCTGCTAATGTTTATCAAGCCAGACTAACTAGCTTCCACTTTTGAGAGTGAAAGCTAGTTAGCCAAGCCTGTGAGCTTCCACTTTCTGAGTGGAATATGAACTTAACAGCATGATGGGTCCTCCTAAATAATATCGTAGGTTAAACAGGGCTCTGACGTGCGCTGGTCAGTAGCAGACACTGACTCAAAACGCTGGGTCCTAGAAGTCAAACACTGCCACTGAAAGGTCTGAAGGTTTGAGGTTTCTGACAAATATGTCAAATAAAAACATTTCATTCTCTTTTGAAAACTGTTAAAATGCATAATAGCTGCAGTGTCAGTTTAGTCAATTATTCCTCATGCAAAGTGTGTTTGAAGATCATCATATTTGCTGTTTTAATCTTGATTCCTCTCCATATTCAGTGTTTAGTTACTCTTCTGCTCTGTCATTACACAGTGATTTATTGCAATCTGCTGAAGTCCACTGAAGAAAGTATTCGGGGAATTTAAAAGGTTCAGTGCAATTTGAGGACATGTAAGGGTACAAATAGTCCCGCGTATTTCCCGCTCTTTGTGTTGCATTGATTCCAGCCCTGATTAGACCTGCTGCAGGGCGTAGCTGGGTACAACATGGTGGGGGCGCCTGTGTCTTAAGTGATTGTAGGTGAGTCTAATGCTATCTAAACAGAGCGGGACAGGCCCTCCCCGGCTGCCGAGCCGAGATAGGCCCAGTTCAGTTTCTGCTGACTGTCTGGATACGTCTGTTTCAAGTGAAGCCCAAGGGGCTGCATGTCAATTGTTTGTGTGTGAGAAAGTGAGGGAGGAACTGCAGCTGTGTTTCTGCCTCTTTCTCTCTCTCTCTCTGGAGAGTGCTTTAGTCTCTTTTGAGTGTGTATGGAATCTGTTGCAAACACACTACAGTCGGTGAGTATGTAATACCCACTGCACACTCAAGCAATGACAAATATCAGTGCACAGTTCACGTTGAAGCACATTCAACAGGACCTGGCAGAGCACAACAGAGGAGAGGCAGTACAGAAGTAGCTAGTCTGAAGTCTAATCCAGAATTCAGGATCTATAACATATTTGTTGCATTACTTTAAGTCTTCGTTTGCTTTAAATTGGTGCTTACAATAGTTATGTTAGATCATGCTGGAAAGTCCCAGTGTAATTAACTTTCCTTCCACGCGTTTCTCCCCTCCTGTACTCATTAATTATTAAATAACGAAGTCAACCACATCTTCGACATCCCAAATCGTCTCCTGCTCTTTAAGCCATAGCAATTATTGAGTTATTCGGAGCTTTAACGGTTAGGATAAAATGTTGAAAGGGTTGAGAAAAATTCTTTATCTGTGTCTCAAAACATTGAAGTATCTCAAAAAGTTATTGTCATCAAACTTAAAACAAGGTTGATACATTTTCAATGTCTTAATTAAATGGCTTTTGCTCTGTGGTAGACAAAGAAACGGACATCCTGAAATATTCGGAGGATTAACTTTAATTATAAAACAAGCCGCTAGCTAGCTTTTGCCAAGTTATTCTATACGTTACTGCACGTTGGCCAACAGGCTAATAAGCTATTTATTATTTAGCATCTGCTGTTACAGAATTCATTTAACCTTTATTTATCCAGGGAAACTTCACGGGGCTTGTTGGGGTAAAGTGCTTTTCTCAGGGGAACGCTCTCCGCCTGCTCGCATACACAAATCCACTGTATTGTACTATACAGAGGGAACTCTACATACTCATTTTACACATTTCGTGTATGTAATGAGGATTTAAATAGGCTTTATCTGCGTCTGTGTATGTATGTGTGCGTGTGATGGGAACATTCAGTGCTTCTGTTCCTGTCCCGTTCTGATGTCGGGATATTTTTAGCCGCCTTCTCTCCGGAGCCTTTGGCTGGGTTCAACTGCTTGTTTTTCTTCCTGTACTCTACCTGTGTGCATGTACGTCTGTCTGTCTGTCTGTCTGTCTGCCTGCCTGCCTGCCGTTCTCTCTGTCGGTGTCACACTCTGTTTCTGACAGGAGTCGGTAGACGTTCCCCCCCCAAGGCGCTGGCACAGAGACGCACTCTCAGAGACTTCAATCCTATTCACTTGACAAGGTTTCCCGAATCCCCCCATGAAACATTGCAGTTGGAGACGAGAGAGAGTTTGTCCCTTATTTTTCTGTCTCTATATATTTCTGTGTGTGACTAAGAGAGACGGAGGTGAAACCGCTCTTATTTAAGACCTCAAGGGGAGAATTAAAGCTATAGAAGCAGAGCTAGTCTATTAATAGACTAACTTCTGGTGGCACTTTGTCTTAGTGTCTACACTCCCTGCCTCTTTGTACCCTCTCCTTTACTATGTATTTCTCCTTGTCCCTTACTTCCTTGCTCATCATCTCATCCCTCCTTCCATCTTTCCTCCCGGTCCTCCCTCCGAACTTCTGAATTGATCCCATGTTTTCTCTCATGGTACAGATTCTCATTTTTGGCTTGTGAAGATTAGACTAATGTTCAGTTAACGATCACATAAAGACAAAGAAAAGCCACAAATCCTCAAACTACAGCAGCTGGAACAAGCTGGAATTTTTGCTTGAAAAATCGTTGTATTATCACTTGTGACTGACAAACGTTATACTGGATTTGTCAGATGTGTCCAGAACCCAGCACTTTTTTCTCATGTCAGTAATCCATCTCTTCTCCACTACTTTAGTCCACACTAAGGTGGATAAAACAGAATATACTAAGTCTGTCTAGCAGCACAGACACAGTCTAGGTGGGTTTTGTAGTTTTGGATCCCATAAGAATATGCAGCTTAGTGGTTCTTTTTGATACGTTTCTTGGTCTCTGACATCAGCCGACTGACAGACACAACAAGGAGAATGAAATAGTGATTTGATTGCGGCTCATAAATGCTACCCCCTTCTCTCCCTTGTCACGATCACTTTGTCTCGCCTTTATAACATAGAAGAAAACACAATTTAGTAGTCGTCACTGACATTAATCTGTTTCTGTCTTCAGACACCTGCATGAGAATAAGATAATGATTTGTTTGTGGCTTGTAAATGCTACCTGTGAACAGTAAGTCAGTCAAATCACAGTTTTATTCCCGCAAAGACATCTGACGGCATTAAACATAAATACAGATCAGTGATAAAACCTCCTTCGTGTCATCGTCTATATTGGCAGCAAAGTGAGCGACCATAGTAAGAATTGCATGTGACAGAGAGTCTGTGAAGCTGTACTTGATCATGTAGGAAAGGTATTTACACAAAGCACTGTTGGGGGTTTTAAAACGCCGGCTTAGTGCGACAATATAAAGCCAGAAAAAGCACTCGAAAAGACGTGTTTTCAAATGTTAGCATGCTTACAATTCTCGCACAATTCTTCACACCTCTTTCTTCTCCTTCTCCTCCTCCTATCAGGAGGATTTGAGAGGGGGAGAAAGAGGGAGGGAGGGGTCGACGGGGAATCCTCTCTTGAGGCAACAGTCCCTAACACCGAGACAGACGGAGGAAAGAAGGAGATTACTTGTACGTGTCAGACAAGGTGCTGATGCTGTGGAGCAGATTGGGGCTGCACTCCCTCCAGCGCCTGCTGTGTCTGGCTTTTCATCCGTGTGTTCGTCCCCCATGTTACTCGGTCGCTGCAGATTTTGAATAAAGGTCAGGCAACTCTGCGTCGGTACCCTCGTTCAGTTATTAAACCTTGATAATCTCAATTTCCCGATTGGAACCACAGGGTGGACGCGCAGTGAGACGTCGTCCTTCAGGCGCACGACCAGCAGTCAGTTTCTGTTGGCAAGTATCCAGCCTTCTGAAGTGTCCTTGAGCCAGACATTACATCCTTACCAGCAAAGAGAGGTGTTTACTCTCCAGTGTAGTTGACCTCTGACCTCCTTGGAGAGACCTAAAAGAGAAAATCCCTTGAGAATCCGCAAAGAATGTTATTGGTTTTGTTTGAGTTCTTCGATCATGCAAAAATCCTGCAAACATGGAGGGAAGTGTTTTCGGTCTGTTGCAGTTCACAGGACAAGGTTGTTGCTGAGGTGTCTTTTCTGGTTATGAGGTGGCGCCACAGGAGTAAAAAAAAATAAAAAAAGATTCTTTTTAAACCTAATTCAGATGTTCTTATATCTCCAGATATTGTAGTCATTAGCCCGTTTTCATGATTGAAGTGTGTATGTCTGGTGGTGAAATCACTGTTTTTGGGCAATGCCGTTGCAGCAAAGCTAAATAAAGGAACTATCAGACTTTGTAGTAACTTCTTGGACGTACTTATCAGAGGCCGGCAGGACCTTGTTGTTGTCAGAAAGGTCACAAGTTCAGTATTTTGACATAGAACTGTGTCAACATACTGTCTCTTTATAGAAATCTCAGTTAAACGTCTACAACCTTTGAGATTTGTCCCGATGGATTCTCCACAGAGCCGTCTCTTTAGGAATTCCAGCTATGCGAGCCTGACCTTCTGTGGTGGTCTCTGGAGGGACTGAACTGTGGAGAGACTGAACTGTGTCAAGCACACAAAGCAAGGCACTGATGCCCCACTGAGCTCTGAAAAGATGTCAGGACAGGATTGAGAAGCTGATTGCGGACCTGTTCACAAGGGTTAATCCAGCTCGGATTGTGTTGTTGAATTATCTAGATCAGATCTTGGTGTTGGGACTGAATGTGAAGTCCACTGATAGTAACATGGGGTCCATATCAGCTGATACAAGCTTTAAAAGACATACTGACGCCTGACTGAAGGCCTTTTTTTCTACAGATATTAGACCGATTTTAGAACTTGCATTTTATTTCCTGTCAGTGTCACCTAAAGCTGCTGCAATGCATTTTTTATGTTACCAATCGATCACATGACAACTTAAACGCAGAAGGTGTTGCTTGTAGTGACAAAACCCACAGATAATTATCACCCGAGTCTGACCTCAGCTCTACAGAGGTTTCGAATGTTGTTTCACTTTCACTGCTCTCATCAGCATCGTTTCCAGCTGCTTTCAGTGAAACCTCTCCCTCGCTGCGCTACCTGTCAAGTACAAAACAACAGACGCAGTTAATGCTAATGTAGCTTTATGCAAACTGTTTGCTAATATACGTTTGCCACATCCACTTCAACATTAATACTGTTGTCTTTACAGCTCATTTCTGCCGACCACAAAGGGCCAAAACATCTTTCTTACTCGTGTTAATGAACGAATTAAACATACCTTTCCTCCATTAAAGTTTAATTCAAACAATTGACATGGGCTGTTTTTGCACCAAAGTAAACTAGCTATTTAAATTATGAAGAGAGATTAAAGCACAAGGTACAACCGAACAAGCACAGCACTTATATGATTTTGCACAATGTTTGTTAATACGGATTTAATTCTTAACGGTGGTTAACAAATTGATCATTAATATCTGTATATTATGTAAAATTACCTGCAGAATAAAACTGATCTGTAAATATTCACCGCTGATTCTTCCAAATATCAATTATATTGCTTTCACTAGTGAATATCTTAGGAACAGGTAATTAGTGAACATGTTTATATTAGTAACAAACAAGCCGGATGAAACCCGGAAAAAGAATCTTGTTAAAGGTTATTTAGTTTTATTTTCTAGGTTGAAGATGCACCAGACAGACAAAGAAATGGAAAGGGACTCAGGGGCAGGAGGCAAGTTTGCTTGCAGATCAGAAGAGACGAAGAAGGAGATGAAAGTGGATAGAGAAGCAGGAGTTTGTTTGTGCGTGTCTGTGCGTATTGCCTGGCAGCGGGTGGATATGTGGGACTTAACGGTGGATGAAGGGGACCAGAGGGAAGCACAGATAGAAGGTAGCCAGCTGGGCCAGATGTGATCTCCGTCTCTTCTCCCTGCCCTTCTTCCTCTTGCTTGATCTGACCACCTGCTTTTCTCTCTCTCTCTCACACACACACACACACACACACACACACACACACACGCTTACTGGCACGACTCTCAAAACAACCTCACCGGAATAACAACCACGTCCCAGTATATTGAGATGTTTCTCTTGGGTTTATTGCATCGTAGTGTACCAAACATTCACACTTCCCCCTCATTAGATCCAGAGTCTGGTTCCTCCAGCTCTCACACTGGTCCCTTGGTACCAGGAAGTCTCTGGTCTATTGTGGTTTGATCAAAGGCCACAGAGGTCAGCAGATGACCAGCAACAATGGACCTCAGATCGGAGAGGAACAGAGACGGCCACTGTTGGGAATGAGATCACATTTACTCAGCGCTCACTCCTCCCATGTGTGTGCGAGAGTGTGTTGGTTAGGTAGTCACAACGCTAATTTCTTGTATAAGGCAGCAACTATCTTTTAGGGCTGGCAGATGATTAAAAGATGAGGCAAACTAAATGTGGGAGAGAGAGAGGAGACGGTCTGCAGAGGAAAGGAAGACACAAATTAACATGGACAGTGCAGGCACATTTGAAAACCTCCTGTTTACTTGGGTCCAGGTTGCCGTGGCAGCAGGTTTTGCTAAATAGCTCAGATTTCCTCCCGCTACTCCTGGACGATGGCTTCTTCTGAATATGAGGTTCAACATTCAGCTTGATCGCTTGCTTGCTAGGACCCTGGCACAAATTGCAACTAAAGCTAGCAGGCAGTTAGCTTAGCATAAAGACTGGAAGCAGAAAGAAACACACAAACACAGGGTTTGCTAGAAGAAGAAGAGGGGGGGGAAATAACACCCTCCTGTTTCTGCTGCAGACCACATCAAGAAAGAGAGGAGAGATGAAAGCAGGCGAGGAGGCTTGTTGAGCTGTGGATTCCTGCAAATTGTCTGGATGAAGAGTCACTCATGTCTCCATTATCTTTTATTTTCATTTAACTATCTCTTCCTTCTCTCCTCTGTTCATGGTCACTCATCTCTTCCTCTCTATTTGTGTCTGGTTTTCTCTCTCTCTACCTCTCTGTTTGACTTCTGTCTGCTTCTCTTTGCCCCGACCCGCCATTTTTCTGTGCCATATGTGTGCGTCTCTCGCCTCGCCTTTTCTCTCCCTGGTCTGGGATCAGTGGCATCGAATGCTTTTCACTCTGCCTGATTAAGTCAGCACATGTACCCTCTTTACATTATCACTCTCTCTCTCTCTCTCTCTCACACACACACAGTCTCATGCATGAACGTCCCCACAGACCTAATCAGTCCTTCTCTTAGTTCTCTCTCACACCACTCCAGACCTAATGAAAAAACATGAGCTGGTGTTAAAAAGAAGCCGAGATGGACGGACCGAGGATGGGCTGAAAGAAAAGAGGCAGAAGCAGGAATGAGAGATGGATTGAAAACAGAAGAGACGCGAGGCAGCTAATTCATTAACAAAGCCACCAGTCGCTCTTAATGCCCGTTTCCAGTCGGGAGATATTAATTGTTTCCAATCAGCATTAGTGATATCACGCAGGGATGCAGGAGGGGGGGGAGAGTTGCAGAGTGAGACAGAAAGACAGAGGAGGCTAACAGTCAGAGCAAGGCCGCTATTGAAAAGACTCACTCAACACGCTGATGCATTCATGTAATCCACCTCTCTCTGTGTTGAAAACTGCATTCAGATCCACTCTGTTGGCCACTAAACGTTGCTCTGGTTGTCATTCACACCATTAAATGCAGCTAAATGGGTGCATTGTGCTGTAATGTACCCTTTGTATTACATTACTCTGCACTCATTTGTATTGGCTAAATATCCAGCCGCCTGGCATGTTAGTGTGTGTGTGTGTGTGTGTGGAGATAATGTGTTAAGTGAGTGAAGGTAGATGGGCTTCATTCGGTGCATGTGCGCACCTGCGTGTGCTCGTAATGATTACGATGATGAAGCCTCCCGACGGGACTCTCCCTGCAACAGTCCTCCAGTAGTCTGATGAGAAGCTGTTTCCGTAGTAACCAGGTGTGAGAGCCAGCATCTCATAGTGTCCTGTGGTGAGGAACAAAGGATGGGGAGAGAGAGAAAGGTTGGAGGTAAAGGCGAAGGAATGAAAGAGGTGGAGGACAGAAATAAAGGAAAATAGAAGTTAATATCAAGAGTGACGGATCAGTTTAGCAGTGTGTGTGTGCGTGCGTTGATGTTTGTGCTCGAGAGGATCGCTGTGTGTGTTACGTGTTGAGTGAAGACACCGAGTCTTTATAATCAGCTGAGGGACCTGAACAAGAATCAGTTCAAATCAATCTCAACTAAAGTGGTGAGAACAGTGAGGAGGGGGGGGGACTCCTAGTATCTGCTGAGATCACTTCAGGCACCTTTTCTAGCTGAAGTTGGCTTGTACTAAATTAAAGAAGTTGTTATGCGTTGTTCCATCGATAGCACTGATAAAATCTTTATCGCTTTAACTTTCCTCCGGGTTCTGTGAATGGATGACGCCTGAACGTCTGCTAACATGTGTTGAGAGGACAGAAAAGACGGGAGGCGGTGCAGCTGAGTGAAGGTCAGCAGAGGAGGAGGAGGTTAGGGAGAAGTTCTGCAGCGAGCACCTGTCCTTCACACTTTACCCACTTAAGAATTCAGCCGAAGAGTGCGCGTTGTGGTCGTCTGTCCTTGGCGTTTCTGTGTGTGAAAAGCAATTTGCTGCTGTTGTCGATCAGGGTTATCAAACCTTTAAAAGCTTTTCTCATTACTGCTCTTTGTTTTCTGCGGTTGTATAACTCTTGTGTGTGTTTTTTCTTCTTCTCCTCCTCCTGCCAGATCTGATCCACTGCACTAATGAGATGAACGTGAACATTCCCCAGCTGGCGGACACGCTGTTTGAGCGCACGGCCAACTCCAGCTGGGTGGTGGTCTTCAAAGCCCTTATCACCACCCACCACCTCATGATGTACGGCAACGAGGTAGGAGGCTTGCACACAAACAGAAACCCCCAGGAGGCTGCATCAATAAGCTCTGTTATTACTCTGACTGACGGTCTCGCCGACACATTCATAAATACAAACATACATACGCATTTGCATCATTAATTCATGTCCGGATCAGCTGTAGGAGCCACGGTGGGGAGGTGGGAGGGCCACTGAGGCGTATGGGATACAAACGGAGCGGGCAGCTACTGAGAACGCACACATTGGACACATGGACTGAATAACAAAATAGGGAAATTAATTAGCTCGGTACTAGAGCTGGCAGCAAGATGGGGGACAAGGATAGAAGCAAATTAATAATCAAATAAATTAACTTAATAAAAAACCTGGCTGAAAGCTGGAAGAAGAACAACACTCCCTCCATGGATTTGCGGACTTTCAAACACAATAATTGGAATTTAGGATTCAAGCAGTCCCCGATATGTTTTGGAGAAGCTTTTTGGGTTTCTGATTAATTGTGATTTTGACCCGACATTGTACTTGTTTCACACGAAGAGGTCTGATCTAACCCCACGTCAGCAAAATGTGTCAATTTATATGCAGCAGCAGCAGCAGCAGCTTTTGAAAGGGAGAGGGGAGATTAATTCAGAGAGAGTTGTAGTTTGCTTTCTTGTAGTTTTATTAATTTCTAACAAGATAGAAACAGTGCGCCTTGTTCTTCAAATAAACTATTGTAGCTTGCATTTAGATTAATCCTCGAGTTTGCAGCTGGTTAATAATTCAGAACTCTTGATACTGTTGAACTTGATAGAACAAAGTACATTTGTACATGAAGATATACTTTGATGTTCAGATGGACTGCTGCCATTTGGTGCTTACTGTACTGGTATATTGGTGAATACATATTTTATGGATTGGTTGCTTTATTCTAACACATTTTGTCTTTGATCACAACATAAAATGTAGGGATCATACATGTTATGCAGTACTTGCGGTAGTTTGTGACTGAATCCATTTTTGATAAACATCTTTGTAAAACTGATCATTTGTGCTCCCTGTTAGCAAAATCCAGTAACTACATTACATTACATTACATTACAACTGCTGTGAAATAGTGATTATTCTCGTGCACATTATATATATAGAGATATATCTATATATATCTATCTCTATCTCTCTTTCTCTCTCTCTCTCTCTCTCTCTCTCTCTCTCTCTCTCTCTCTCTCTCTTTCTCTGTCTCTCTCTCTGTCTCTGTCTCTCTGTCTCTCTGTCTCTCTGTCTCTCTGTCTCTCTGTCTCTCTGTCTCTCTGTCTCTGTCTCTCTGTCTCTCTGTCTCTCTGTCTCTCTGTCTCTCTGTCTCTCTGTCTCTCTGTCTCTCTGTCTCTCTGTCTCTCTGTCTCTCTGTCTCTCTG